>CM031235.1:639814447-640010784 GCA_018340775.1 Taxus wallichiana var. yunnanensis
CCTCTCAATTCATTTACGAATTACCAAGTCTATTTACACAACCAAATCTTAAAATCAGTTCACCTTCTTCTCCTATCAAGGCTTATGTAGTGTCTTCAATCCTACATAATCTCAACCAAACACTTTTTTCAAAGTAACTAATCCTTATATTAATGGTCGGAGATATTTCAAACTCGCCATCGTCATATGGTCCTAATGTTTCTTCTTCTAACCATTGTGTGGGCCCTCTCTCTTATCACCACACGATGACGCTCCCGTAATGGCTCCTGGTACCTCTCGCATCCACACATAGATTTCCATCATTGACACAATTGGGGGCATCACCCATATTCTCCCCCTTACATTTTTATTAAATGTTTATATCATCTCATGCACTTGGTACTCCATACTTAAATGTCTAATACATCATACTTATTTTACATAGCTTGATACACTCTTGTATCTTCATTACCCGATGATGCACTCTCATGCTATGCTTCACACTTGACTATTGAGGGCATCTTATACACATGAATCTAACCCACTACACACTACACACTTCATATTTTTGCATTTATCTCTTTCTTGCAAAGATCTACTTTACACATTCACGACATATCTTTCTCGTCATCTACTTTTACACACTATTGTCATTACCCTATGATGCACTCTATTTACATGGTCCATACTTGACTACTGAGGGTATATATATCAAATTTACCTCACCACACTCATGTATTAACTCGCTCACTCACTCTACACTCTACACTTTATCAATTATATCTTTCTAGTGCGCATATTCAAACCATTTCCCAATGATGCACTCTTATTCTACGGTTCATTATTGACTATTGATGGGGAATTTATAAATGAACCTCATCACTTGCATACTCATTCACCTCCACTCAGGGGGCATGTGGCTCTGCTACACTCGTATGGCATTACATTACATCTCATTCATAACATCTTGCATATCTTGGTCGCATTTAATTTTTCTTGATTAAATTCTTATATGTACACTTTTACACATGCTATACAGATATTTTGTATGTCGTTATCTTATCATATACACATGTGTGTTCACTTTCTTTCTAGTTGTGATTTCATATTCTACAAATCTATACATGTAGCATGGATGTTTGGTGCAATACCTCTTACCGGTCCACGGTGGCTCCTAGTGGCATACACTTGCATACACATCACATGTGCTATTGTTTCATTTTGCATAACACACTACTATATAGATTATACACATTTTCACATACTTTGTAACATGCTAATGGGTGCTTCATGTGCAACATTTTTATTGCAATTATACTTACTTCCGTGGTTGTCGATTCTTTGTTTACTATTGTTTTCGTTTGTTTTCCATTGTTTCGCAGGCTTTTCCCTATGTCTTTCTCTTTCTCTTATTTATCATATGCTTATGGCCAATATGTCCTTGAGTATCTTTTGATATCGTGAGTGATGTCCCATGTTTACAACCCATTCTATGCGTCTATTTTGTCTTATTACGTTTTTATGTTGTCTTCTTATGTCTTAGCTTACACATAGTCCATTTGTTTACTATCTTACACATTGTCTTTTACATGCATGTTTGTCTTGTTTGTACTTAACACTTTTATCCTAGCCACTTTTTTACATGTGCCTTGGTTTCTACTAAACAACCTCCCTCCCCCTAAAGGGAATAGTTTTAACACAAGTGGTAGGTGATGTGCAGAATAATCAACCAATGATATTAGGTCTCATACCCTATTGTTCATTAAATGTCAACCCAAGGGCGTAAGCTTTTCAAAGGGCCTGCAAAATATATGCTACAGTACTTTGGAGTGAAGTCTTTGTAGGCTAGAAATTTATCAAAGAGTAGAAAGTAATGCTTATGCAAATTGGAAAGTAAACTATGGAAGTTGTTGATCTGCAGATCTAAAAACTCAACACACTATGCACTCATGAACTTTGAGAAATAAAATGAATAACTAATAATCAATCCACTCAACATAAATAGGAAATGGAGGAATAGGATCTTCCTGCGATTCCTTCCGAGGGGCCCTTCCTCATGCGAAGTGAGTTTCGATCCTACCCTAGAAACTCACATGGCGCTCAAGAAGATAAACGATTCATCTATTGAGTCAGTAGCAATTAAAGATTGCTACAACAAAGAGAGATTACAATGAACTCAAGAGCACAACTCACATTAATATATTCTATCTTCACACATTCATAATTCTACCTTTCTCCCCCAGCTATCACTTCATTCCTCCATCTATATCCTTTGTCCTTTGTCTCTGGATATATATATAGACAGATTACTAACTTATTCTATACTAGGAATATTGATCAAAAACCACTCAAACAAATTATAGTTGTTCGGTTTCATATCTGTCAAGTGAAGACAGCTAATTCTTGTCTTATTTACATGATAGGAACTAATTACAAAACTACTTAACAAAATAACCATAATATTACATATGATGCGTTAGGATAGCTGGCACTTTTTGTCTTATCTTTGCGGTGTGAGCTAGACAAGTTCTCTTTGGCTACGGGTAGCTAGAGGTGCATATTGCTCTGTTGCTATAGGTAGTTCTAGAAGATGCTACAAGCAAGCTTGGAGCTTCTACGGGTAAGATAAATCACACCAAGAATTTTTATACTTGTCCAAACAATGCTCCTACTTGGTTAACTCATTCTCCAACTTCATAGGCTCAGCTCTCCATATTCTTCATGATGCCTCATTGTTTGTTGAATGCCACGATTCCCTCTTATCATTTCCCAGCCAGTGGCTATGGGCTGTTGTAGGAGCACAACCAGTGGCTACGGGCTGCTGTAGGAGCACTACCAGAGTTGCTACGGGTTGGGGCCTACTACTTCAAAATCTTATGGCATCTTGTAATTTGTTCATGGGGACATCAGAAACATCAGTTTGCACAAGAGACAAGATTCACCACAGTAAATAAGTATATTAAATCTTAATGAACATATAAAACTAAATATATGCAAAATCATAACTTTATCTCATATCAACCATCAAGAGGAGATCAAAGTCTCAAAATTGTATGTGCAAGAGGCTTCAAAAAGGATTTAGATGAGGCCAAAACATGCCAATATGTGGCCTCATCGAGGGTTTTCCTTTGGGTTGCATACTACTTAGTGACGTCACATGCACCCCGAGAAAAGGGGGCATCATTTGGGTGAATTATTCACCCCACACAACAGTTCACAATCATCACACAACATAGTTCAGTACCGGTACAACACAATCATCGGGCCATAGAAATGGCCCAGATCTTAACTTGGGTCCTCGGCACAACTTGTCACCATCACCAAACTAGGGACAGTAGCCAGCGCTGGGCATACCCGACCCTTCCGACACCTATGACCAAGGGGCAGTTACACAACATTTTTCAGTTCAACACATTTCTCAACACTTCACACAACATATTTTACAAGTAACACAAATCCTTAGCACTTGACATGAATGCACTACAAAACATTTGCTACTTTTGTGTTGGGTCATAATTTTTCAAAATGGATCGATTTTTACACACCATCTGCAAAAGTGGTGTTCAAATTATAGGAAGTGGTTAAAGGTTGGAGGATGACACTAGACTTTTCTCCCTACACTTCTTGCATGTCTTAGCGTGATATTGTCCAAAAACTTGCATTTGTGAGCAAGGAGTGCGAGATCGTCTAAAAACTTGTTCTTATACATCATCTACAGGATCCTTTCTACACTTTTCACTCATCACGGATCAGGTGCACATGTTCCTTTTTCATTTTCACATATTTCTTACATACTTTTTACTCATTTTGATCATATACACACGTATTTGACTACTTGATCGTTCTTCTCTTTTGTAGGTCTGTCCTTATGGGAAGTAGTAGTCACATCACATCAACAACATCATTCACACATCAATCACAATCAACACATCAGCAACAATCGACATCAACAATAGGTACAATCGCGACATCTACACATGCGCTCTCGCCCTAGGGTCATCATCATCATCACTTTTTGTACTTCCTCTTCTTTATTTTTCACACTTCACATTTTTATCACTCCACACTTTTTCTTGTCTCTTGGCATGCTTTTCACCATCAATCTACATGGTTATTAGGTACACATCTTCTATCTACTTTATGTTATCGATCTTTCTCTCAACAACATAAAGTGGGGGAAAATGTAGACACTAAATCATGCACTTTGGGTATCTATTTAGTCCTGATGACATAGTACTATTCATATGATTCCTAAGAGAGAAAATTAGTAATCACCCATGTCTTTGGACATATTTGTTTGTTTTCTATTGTCACCTTGGACATTTCCCTCTTTCTATCCTAGATTGTCTTTTTATAGTTCAACATTTCTCATCCTTGACACAAGTGCCTAGCAAGACACCTGCACTAGGTGCTCATGTCCTCTATGGGTGCCCCTGACCTCTTTTTACTTTTCTCACATCTTTTGGGTCCTTTCTAGCCATTTGGACATCTTATATTTTTGGTATTTGGCCTTTTTCGGGTTAATTATGAAAGTTACGAAAGGAATCAAATAAATATAAAGTTATGTGATCATAACGAGGGACCAAGTACTAAGCATTAGTTATCAACTCCTAAGTTTACATTCAAAGGCCAATATCAAGAGAATTCAAGCATCCATCTAGCATCCACACACAAGGGCAAGGGAATGATACTTCTACATACACACATAGGAGGGGAAGTTAATTCTTTTATACACACATATATTTACATTTAATACATTTAGCTATTTTTTTGCTATCAAGTGTGATACGCACAAAAGAGCCACCTAGGGAGGATTCGCACACACACATAGAACTACATTTGGTCTAAAATGTATTACAATGCTCGATCCGTAAGATCACTTGTTTAATAGCATAGGTCATCTGACCCCTATGAATTATTTTCTTTTTGGGATTTAATGCACTTTTGAGATTTTTGTAGGTAATTTCTTTATTATAGGTTACACATGACATCTACGAACATGGTGTGACATAATAGCGACAAGAAACAAAGGATAGTGAACATCTTGCAACCCAAAGAAACTATTTTTCTATGTTCCTAAGCAATCATAGGTGCCTAGGAAGGTCTCAAGCACCCTAGGTTTCCTCAACCCTTCATAAGCGCCCTAAGTATAGCATAATCCGACACTCCTGTAATTTTATGAGGCTCAAGTACGATATTTTTTCCTCTCTATTCATCAATTTTTCACTCTCTCATAGTCCAAAATTATTCACAAATCATCTAAGTATCTTTATCTCTCTTTTGCAACTATGGTTTCAATATTTAATTACTTATTTTCTTGGGTCTATTTTGTACTTATTTTTTATTCATTTACTGCTACATTGCAATCATATTTAGACATCTATAAATTATATATTTTCTTAATCACAACACATTCCCATTTACAGCTTTTACTCAATATGCAACAAGAATGTAATCAACCTTAAGACCAATGATGAGTTTTACAAGAGGGATTTTGTATTTCTTCAAATGCAACAAGATGAAGTGCATTATTTTTACAAGTACACCAAGTTTTTACACAAAAAAATTCTTCAAAATACAAGCCAAAATCCTTTAATAATTCATGATACAACTTATCTTGTAATTATTTTTCAAGTACAACCATGCAATAACGAAACTCCTTTACATAGATCATAATTTTTTCAAAACATCATAAGACAAATACAACTTTCTTTAAGCTAAGATCTCATATTATCAAAAAATTTCCCATCACAACAAGTTATTTCAACAAGAGAGAGAACAATAACATGATCTTCCACTACTAAAAATATGATAACACACACTTTACGAAAAAACCACAAGTTTTAAATAAGGAGAATATAACATATCATCCTTCCACACGTAAACTACAAGTGTCAAACTTCCTCCACTTCAAACTCTTTCATCTTCTACCCCGTGTCTAACCATGCCAAAGAGGATTTGAAGGTGATGTTTACCTCCCAATCATATAATTGGGGTAAATCTTATCTGCATTGTCCCACAAATCTGCCAACTCTTTAGAAGTCCCCACAATCAACAACAGGGCTTAAAACACAAAAATCACCCAAACACACACATGCAACAACCAAAATTTGCATCAACAAGTAAGATAAACCATTTGATTTGGGGCACAAGAGAGAAAGTGAAATAATTAACTATCCAAAGCACAATGAACACAATATCAAGCCAAACTAGGCTTGCAAAGGGGGAAAGCTAGTTCATACCTTATACCCACTTATAATCTCCACTAAGGAATGAAGATTAGTCTTTTCTTCCTCTGCAAGAAAATAATTATAACCTAGATCTAGGTCCATGTGTCTCCCAAAATCCACAACCACTTATTATCTCCATGAAAGATAATCCCACATCCCTTTGATTTCTATATTATTTTCGTTCTAGTTTTGCTTTATTTGTTTTTTCCATACTTATCCCTCCAAATGACAAACAATTTTACCCAACACACAACACATTTGTTAGCCCCACATTAGGTGTTTAGCAATTAGGAAAGCATCATCAAATCTCAACATATGTTTAAATGAGAAATAACGATTGTGATAAAACCCTTTAAATGGCGCAAGAAATAAAGAGGGAATAACCATTTCCAAATAATGTAAATAAGAGGTTTATAACTCACCTAATGCGTATATTGTTTACCAAATCTCAATTCAACCAAGCACTTATTCAAAATTCCCAAGCACTCCAAAGGCATTCCAAAATATAGTAGAGTTTTCCCAAGTCAAAAGCTTGTCAAAAAAAAACTCAAGCTTCTTTAAATATGCAAGTGCCCAGGATGGAGAATTCCATAAGATTGTGTCAAGTGGAAAATCCTAAAATCCCAAGATAAAGCATCCCCAATAAGAGCATTAATTTCCCCACATGTTCGCATGGGCCGAATTCCAAATCCCTACAAAACCAACTACCAACCATAAATATCACTTACATGGATTTGAAAAAATCCAAAATATTTAAAAATAATAATTAATAAAATCAAAAGTGCTTACATCAAAATTATTTAACTTATAAGCAACCCAAGAAGCCAAAATTATGAATTAAAATTATAATTGCAAGACACATCTTGATAAATTCAAATCAAATCAACTTGCAAAAATAATAAAGTCCTTACACAAAAAAATGTAAAAATTCAAGGGAGAATTTCAAGACAATAAATGCGTCCTTTTTTTAAGTCTAATTTGGACAAAGATGTCTAAAAAGGTACACCTACCCTATGGGTAGGTGTAAGGGTATTTTTGGAGTATGAGACAATACAATTCCCAAAAGTACCTCTAAAGCCTAAATTTGAAATTTTCTAAAATAGAAATTTTTTCATCAACAAAAACATGTCAAAACCATCCCAAAATGGAAAAATGATTATCATTTATTCCAACTCAAAAATTAACATAAAAATTAATCATATTAACCAAATTAAAGGTTCAAACCTGCAGAAAAGAATTACTAATAAGGAAAATGCAACATTCAATTTTATGACTCATTTTACAATTCTTAACACCCAACTATTTTCAAGCCCGAAAGTTACCTATGTTGGTCGGGAGTTTCATGGGAGTTATTCCCCTTCATCCTCCTTAGTTTTTTTATATTTATTTTTTCTGTTTATGGCTCACTGGAACTCTGTTCACCACTTACACACTTCAACACACGGGGATCATACCCACTCAAAATGATATGAAACTAAAAAAATTATCTACACACAAAACAGTCAAACATTTATTTCACGTGAATTCACATACACACACTTCAGAATAATTTTATAATTTCTAAAACATAAAATAGACTTATCATAATCCTTATTTCCATTAACAACAATTTCAATTAAAAATGTTTCACATTTAACCATGAAATCAATCAATTGCACCATTTCAATCACATGCCTAAATTTTTCTTATCATTTCACCTTCTCTACAATATTTAAAATCACATTTTCTCACTCATGTTTTAATGACCAAGTTAGGTTAATTTAAATATACCACTTGTTAAATATTTTTCTCAAACATCAACGTGTTAACAATTCAATAATTTCACTTTACTTTACCACACTTAGACATTAAAATTCAATTGAATAAAAACATACTTATACTCCTAAAACCAGTCAATTCTAAGTTTTACTTAGTATTTTCATACTTATTCATAGTTTTCACATTCATCTGTAACTCTCTTAGTTTGATCATTTGTTTAATTCCTAGTTGTAACCATAAAATTCACTTGTATTTCTCATCCCAATTAACAACACCAAAGGTTATAGAAAATCTCATTATACACATAACATTTTATTTATTCTTTCAACTCAATAATCATTTATATAATTATAATATAACACTGATAGAGTTTTACATCTCAAAATAGTTTTCAAATTACGAATAAATTATGCATCTTACTTAAAATGAAACTTGATTTCAAGAATGTAATAAAATTAATATTATTATCTTATTCATAGTATGAAGAGTGACACTAGAAAATGGGAATTACATCACCCTCCCCTTAAACATGACTTACTCCTAGAAGTCACAATGGAGGTGTCCAAATATCTATTAAAATGTAACCGCTCTATATTACAATGGTTCGTCCATATCTCATCACACGACGACTGCTACACTCATGTTTCCAACTCCTCTGAAGATATCCACCCACCACGAGGCTAGGCTCCTCCTTCAATCCTAACAAATATTAGAACAATCTCATCAAACTAGACCTTATGTTTCAGGTAATCACACCCTACATGAACACACACACTAAGTCCAAAATACTAGGGCTCTAGGAAAGGACGTCATGTCCTATGGTCAACACAATGTTGTTATACTTTATGGTAACAAAACTAAACAACATAGTCCACAACTTCATAGTTTAACTTGTTTTCTTGTGGGGTGTTCAAGTATGGGAAGGCTCAGTTTCCCACTTATCATTTAACATGAATTTTAAACTATTAACAAAGTCACCAAGAATCATGCTCACAAACATTTATTTAGGGATAATTAAACATCAAAATTTCCATGTTATGTGAAGATCGGTAGTTTTCTTCAATTTAGTTTCATTGTTTGACAAGGTCTCATGTACAATTAGGTGTCACAATACATTTACTTAGGGTTTTCAATACATTTACTATCATTATTCTTATTAATGTTTATATTGTTTGAAGGATTATATTCTTCTTATCTCAAGTATAGCAATTGAATTTCAGGTTAGAAAGTTATCCTAGCCATTTATTTTTGATTTTCGATTTATCCTATAGTAGTTTTCTTCCTTACGTAATATGTGGGTCTTGCATTTCATTTACTTACAAGATTTCCCTCTCATGTTTTGAGCTTTAGGAATTTTAAGTTTGTTATTAACTTACTATGTTTCTATTAAGATATAATTTAAACCTCCTTATATACATACAAACTATAAATTTATCTTGTCTCTCATTTCAGATTTCACTTTGCTTAAGTGTGTCTCGATTGGTTTTTTATAGCCTTTCTAGTGTTACAACATTGAATTCCTCTTATATTATTATGATTCCTAGTCTAATATACTTCACTTTGATTCCCTATTGATTATTATTTTTTTGTATTTAAATCATCCTTAATATTATTACTCACACCTTTTCGTTCAATGGTAGCATTAGTTAATTCTCTCGTAGTTACTTTTTTATACAAGTTTTAACTCCCCGCCACTTATAACATGTTGATGGGTCATTAGAATTATACTTAAACCTTTTCAATTTTATCAACGATATTTTAATTTCACGTATCTTCTTTGTTAAACCAACATTCCCTATATTTATTAATATTATTCTTTTAAGATAATTGCATTTCATTTACCTTTTGTGTCTTACTCTGGCATGGGCCATTTTGTCGAATCCTTTCACTAAAAAAATTGTTAATAATTAATTAGTTTATATTGATTCCTTATTAGGCATTTCTTAATAGGTTACTTGACTTGTTTTCTTCTTTCATTACAACAACACTTTGATACTTAATTAGGTTACAATGATTACTTTTGCTAAAGTTCTCTTCTTATTTTACTCTTTCATGTTCCCTTTGTCTTAAGCATTCAATTTCTTTATTCTCAACTTGGTTTTACACAAACTTATCCTTAGTTCATATACACCTACAAGTTATAACTCCCTATAATTTTTAGATTTCCTTTTTTATTTCCTCCACATTACTTTATCCCCTTATTTTTCTCGAATTACACAATCCTTTGTTTGGTTTGTTTGTATGTTCTAATTTGATTTTACATTCTTTAGTTCAGTTAGTTCCACTCCTTGTTTATTTCCACAATGTTTCACATTGCCACATATCAATTTTCCTACCACGTTGAATACTACCCATTTCTATTTTAACTTTTACCCCTAATTTGTGATATTTTATTGTTCCATACAAATTTTAGTGGAATTTTTGTGTGTTGTATTACTATTAGGAGTATGATTTTCTCTTGTGGAACCTCATAGATTAGATTTATAACATTCTTAGAATTATGTACATGTGTTATTCAGCACCTTTTTATGTCTAGTAATATTATTAAACAACAAGTCAAACTAGTTGAAAAGATCATGAAAATTGTCTAGTAATATTGTACATGTGTTATTTCCCCTTATATCTGTTTCAACTAGTTTGACTTGTTGTTTAATAATATTACTAGACATAAAAGGGGTGCAATAACACATGTACATACTTCTAAGAATGTTATAAATCTAATCTATGAGGTTCCACAAGAGAAAATCATACTCCTTATAGTAATACAACACACAAAAATTCCACTAAAATTTGTATGCCTCCTTTGATATTAAAATTTTCCCAAAACATTACAAGTAATAACGTCATTTATCTATTATATCAAACAACAACTGCATTAAAATACAATTCTTCATTATCTTATAGGACTATACGGTCCCAATTGCAGAGTAATAGGATTTTAATTCTCGTATATAATGATCTTGTGACATGCATAAATAAAAGAATACACAAAGGTACCCTCCTCTCGTTAGGACACTACATTTTGCACCATTAATCCTTATGGCTCAATGCGTACATGTGACTAGTTTTGGTTCATTCACTAATGTTGTCTCATGGTAGCACACATGCTTTGGAATGATATTAAGATCTCTCGCATATGAGGTGTAGACACAAAATCATGTACTTTGGGTAATTATCTAGTCCTAATTACATACTACTATTCATATGATTCCTAAGTAAGAAAATTATTGATTAACCCATGTCCTTACCACCTTTATTTTCTTTATGTTACTTATCTTGGTATTACACCTTTACTTGCCCGATATTCCTTTTTATACTTCAACATTTATCATCGTAGACATCAATGCCCATCCAGAAGCTAGTGTCGGGTACCCTCATCCCCTCTGGGCACCCCTAACCCCTTTTTACTTTACTCACAATTTTTGGGTCCTTTCTAGCCGTTTGAGCATCTTATCTTTTTGGTATTCAGCCTTTTCAGGGTTAATTATGAAATTCAAGCAAAGGAATCATATAAATATAAAGTTATGTGATCATAATAATGGACCAAACACTAAGCATTAGCTATCATCACCTAAGGTTGCATCCATCAAGCATCTAAGAGCTCCATTGCATCCATCTAAAGCACCATCACAAGGGACACAAGGGTTGGTTATTCTGCATACACTTCATAGAAGGGAATTTCAATCTATTCCATGCACACATCTATTACATTTCTTTGCATTTAGCTTACTTGATTGCTATCAGTGCGCGACACGCACAAGAGCCACTTAGGGCACAATTCCGCACACACACACACACACACATAGAACTACATTGGTTCTCGAGATGTAGTGTAGCGCAAATTGTAAGTTCACTATTATGACAAATGAGGATAGTCTCGACCCCTCATTTTGAATCTTTATTTTTAGGATTTGATGTCTATTTCAGGGTTTTGCATGTTCATATTTCATTGTAGGTTTCAAGAAACCTTGGCGATCTTGGTGCGACCTCGGATCATTCAAAGGTTAACAAAATTGAACAACTTGCAACACCACATACGATGTTTTCTAATATTTTTCACAAACCAGGCACCCAAAAATAGGCCTAAGGTGCCCATGGGTGCCCCTATCCCTCTCTGGGTGCCCGGGTCTAGTCTATCTCTCCGATCAACATTTTTCTCGGGTCTCTATATGACACTCTTGTTGTTATGTTCACCGGTCAAGCACTTCAATATAGTTCAATTAATTACAAATAATCTAAGAACCTCTTTCTCCTCCTTACAATTAGGGTTTCATAATTTATTTATTTATTTATTTATTTTAATTTTTTATTATTGGCAAATAGTTTTTTGAAAGGGACTATACCCTTGAGTACAAAAGATGGCCTAGGAGCCAGAATAGGAAAGTGAACCAGAGAGAAAAGGATCAGAATCCAAATGTTACAATGAAGCTCGAAGTAGCCCACAAACAGCTACCCAAACGAGACAAAACAGTAAAAATACTGCAAAAAAGCAGTAGAGAGACCACAAAAAAACAACATAAAAACATACAAGAACAGCAAAAGCATCTACAACTACTTTTTGGCAGCTTTGTCAATGCTGGTCTTGATATTCTTCCAGGAGTGGAACATACCCAAAGTTGTCATGTGGGCAGCATCAGTATTATCCAGCTGCTCAATGGTCCTTTTGCTTTCCTTTTCGTTACCCCAAAGTGTAGCCACACCACTGCGAGGTTGGAGACACTTTTGACATGTTGCTCAATGAACTCCTCAATCGCCCTAAAGATGGCCATGTTGTAATCATGTCGAGTTTTGGCCTTCCCTAAACGGGAGTCTAAGGAGTTCAGCTTCTTGTAGATATCATCAATCTGGCTGCTATCAATATCCCCCTCCTCCTTTTTTCTCTTGCCTTTCTGTTTAGCCAAGTTCTTAACCTCATCCTTCAGCAGTTTCATATCAGCCTCTAAGGCATCCAACCTTTTTGAAGAACTTTCCATATGCACATCTCGAGGACTGGCACTGCTAATATTCAGAAGGTCATGTGTAATTTCAATTTCATGAGGCCCCTTCTCCACAGCAAGAGTCTCAAGGTTAAGCTTTCTAGAAGCCCTGGTAACCGGTCTTTTTGAGGTGGAGGCGAGGTGGGTGGTGGGAGCAACAGTAGGGGGAATGGAAGGAGAAGCTTGGACTGCCGGCAGGGGGTTGACTGCATTGCGTGTGACAGGGTAGATGGAGAAATAGGGCTAGTGCAGTAGCAGCAGAACCGGCAGAAGTTGAACCGAGCTAGGAGAGGATGGAAGACCAGGGTACTTAAGAAGACAACATTTATGAAGCAACAAAATAAGCCCTTGGTGTAAGGGAACCACCGGGTATGCTTCTGAAACTCCAAAATGGAGCGTTCAAGAGAGTTCAACAAGTAATGGGGAAAACAAACCAAGCGATTCCTATGGAAGTGGTTAAGAAAGATAAGATGCTTAGCAGGAACAGTGACAAACCTACCTTCCAAGGAGATGAACCGTATCATCATGCGAGTAACCTCATCATAGGGCGGAGGAATCGAGCTAACAAGCTAGGCCCGCTGTAACATAGATTAGCTTCTCAGATCCTTCCACAAATCTCCTCTCTTCAACATCTCTGTCGACCCTTTTGTTAAAGAAATGGTAGCCCTCCAAACTAAGGCCGGTCGCTTCAGCAATAAGTTCTTCATTGACCAAGATCTTCTGCCCCCCATAATCAACAGTCGCTCCTTCCATTCCTTCGCAAAATGCACATAAATGCTTTGATCATGCCCCTGAACCTTCTCCATGAAGTTGGTGATGCCACCCTTGCTGAGAATGCTCCATAGCTCAATATTATCCTTCCAGTCCGGGTCCGCACTTGGCTCAATTTGGCAAGGAGGTCCCCCCATCTTCTCTGTGCTTAACTGATTGCAACAAATTCCCAAATTCTTGTGAGCGCTGAAACCCGTGCCGTCTGCTTCTTTCTATTGTAATCAGCACAAGATTGGAAATGAGAGCCATTGCTTTTCCCACGGCAGTGCGTGTCGCTGATCTCGAGCCTCGCAGAAAATCACATGTAGGAATAGCCCGCTCCTATCATCAATAACATTACTACTGTCTTCGGTTTCGTGGAGCTTTTATCGGCTTTTAGCGATCAGCGATGCAGCCCGCATGCGTGATTTTCAAATCAATGTAACTCCACTTGCATACTTATTTTACTGCTATAATAAAGCAACAGACTAGGATCTTATTTCACATTTTAGCTTAATATTTTTGGTGAAACCGACCAATCAAACCCTTCCTTTTGAGTATGTCTTCACCTTATAAATTTATGACCCAATCGGCTTATCCCTCTTTCACACCCACTAAGGTTTCAAGCATAGTTACTACTATTGCTGATTTGATGCAAGTTCATAATCATCATCCTCCTCATTTTATTACACCTACGGTTGATCCTTATATCAATATAGTAACTACTCGCCACTCTCATCCTCCTGACTCCACCCATTTCTATTCCACCACCTATCACTTATGCGGATCCTCCTATTGCTTCTTCTTCTAATGGCTATGATATCATTGAATAACTTAAAAATACATTGGCCAAAATCTCCCTCTATGACTTATTGCATAATACACCGATTATCGTCAAATATTAGAGGCTTCCTTCATTCTATTCATATAGAAAGTGATAATTCTTTGGTGGCCTTCACACACCTCATTCAGTCTCTCAAAAAAAAATTTGCATGTTATATCATTTACTAATGATGACATATCGCCACTTGTTAATGACAATCCATGTGCACCTTTGCTTATCACTACTATTATCAACACCACTTGTATTAAATGTGTACTTATTGATAATGGATCATCCTTAATCCTATGTGTTCACTCCCTTCTCAAACAATTGGGCATTAACGATAATCTAATTTCTAATAATTCTACTCCTATTTGGGGATATGATTCAACTACTCGCACATGCGTAGGAACTATTTCATTACATATTCAAGTTGGGCCTAAGAATGTCCTCACAGACTTCTTCGTTATAAATGCTTCATTTCAATTTAATCTATTACTAGGTAGACCTTGGATTCATCAAATGCAAGTAGTTTCATCTATTGTACACCAATGTGTCAAATTCTTACATGATGGATACGAACATACTATTATTACAAATCCTAAACCATTCAAATTTTGTCGCATATACCCTATACTGCTATGCCTATTCCTCCTTCATAGCCTATTCCATATAGTAGTATTGATACATATGACATTGGTCAATCTAGCACTTCACAGTCTTCTTCCGTTGCTCCAAGCATTTCAGCCATTTCTACTCACACTACTGCAATCATCTCACCCACAATATCTACTCCACTAAGCACTACTGCTCCACTTATTGAGGCTCCTCTCACTCTTACATCTAATGCACCTCCTACCAATATCCTTGACACAACTATACAACATGAAAATCCAAACACATAGATGATTTTGATGACTATGATGATTAAGTTGGTGCTATTAAACTTACTTGATAAAACATTAAGCAAACTCAATTTCACTCCTATTGATATAGATGACTCCTATTTCAATGACACTTTTGTGGCTGATGGTCCTAGTGAATACAAATTCAAGACCCCTCCTACTAATTTTATGTTACTTTATCGGGGTCTATTCATACTTTGGACGCTATTTCACCCTTCCCCGTAATCTGCATTTGTGCCACCTCCTTTCACATGCACGCTCTTCATCAACAACTCTTATTGGAATTACATTCGGTAGATTGTACTTGTTATGATACTATTTGCACATATGACATCTTAACTAGGCTTGGGTTGACACTCAATGACATTCTCCCATCACCTCACTCACCTCATCTTTATCATGGCTATTTTCACATTACGGCCGCCTATGGTCTTTGGGTGTTCCATTTAGCAGTATTCGTTGCACGTACCCCTCATACTTCTCCACTAACACTGGAAATCTTGGCTTGACCTTTATTGGGGGCACGTTAGATTCCACTTACACTTCTATCACTTTCCTTATATCATTTGATAGTGTTACTTATTAGTAGTGATTCATCTCCCAGTCATTCTCAAAATCTCACTCGTTAGTACGCAAAAGGATGTCCACATACACACCCTTCACCGATGAAGAATATGAAATGATTGTGTACACCTTACATAGTAATGACTCTTTATACGATCCACCTCATAGTATTTCCTATCAAGTCGCCAATGCAGCTCAGGTTAGTTTTTATATGACAAAGTGACGATATTTTAGATAGTGGCATTTTATCGCTCTCATCCTTCGCATGCCTGGTGGGAATCATACTTATCTCACCTTCTATCATTGGCACCTATATTACATTCTCATCACCTTTCATTAAGTACATCACATATCATCATTACCCGATGACACACTCTTGTGCTTTGGTTCACACTTTGAATGTTGAGGGCATCCTATACACATGAACCTCACACAAAACACACTACACTACACATTACATATCACACATTACACATTGCACACTTCACATCTGCAACACACATTTCCCATCCTACACATCTTTGATATCTTCTTCTTACATCTATTATACATCTTACGCGCTTTGTGCTTTCTACCCATTACACATCTTCTTCTTCCTACACATCGAACATATTGTGTGCTTTCTACATATTCTATTCATATTATTTTTATATATCATACGCACTTTGTGCTACACACTATACACATCTTCAACATCATCTTCTGACATATACTAGGCATCATACATGCTTTGTGCCTCCCACACTTACACATAAATCTTGCATTGCACATTACACATCATCACACTCGACACATTCAACACACATATTTCTAGCATTGATTAGTCACACTACATATTACACATTACACACCTCACACAACACATGTTATACACACACGACATCTTCCTCTCGCAACACCTACTCTACACATTCACGATATATCTTTTTGACATCTAATTTCACATGTTCAGTAATCATTACCACGATGACACACTTTGACTTAATGGTCCATACTCGACTATTGTGGGTATACATCTCAAATGGACATCACCACATTCACACGTCTAATTATACACTTCGCACACTCTACACTTATTTCTTTATTGATCATACCTTTCTATTACACACATTCAGACCATTTCTTGATGACACACTCTTGTTTACGGTTCATTCTTGACTGCTGAGGGGGCATAAATAAATGAACCTCATCTCATACATACACATCCACTTAGGGGAATGTTTCCCCTTTCATTTACACTCCATTCCATTTCATCTCATCCACGAGGATACTGCATATCTTGGTTGCATTTACTCTTGCTTACTTATGTTTTTACATGTTCACTTTATTACACATGTTAGATAGATATCTTGTATGTCATTATATTTTATCATACACACATGCACGTTCACTTGTTTTTCTAGTTGTGATCGTAGATTCTATAGATCTATTACATGCAACATGGATGTTTTGCATAGTACCTCATACCGGTTAGCCCACAGTGGCTCCGGGGTATCCACTTTCATACATTGTAGGTGTTATTGTTTCATTTTGTTTTATCGCACATTACTTTATCGGCTTATACAAATTTTGACATACTTTTTTATCTTTCTAACATGCTTGTGTGCTTCATGTGCAACACTTGTTAGCGGGACTATTTTCTTTCATGGTTTTCTTTAGATTGTTTTCCATTATTTTCTATTTTTATGCTCTTATTTGTGGGCTTTTCCCTTTGTCTTGTGTGCACACTTGTCTTCTTGTAGCCACTATAGCCTTGATTATCTTGTGACATCGTGAGTGGTGTCCCATGTTTACAACCCACTTTCTGTAGTTTACATTGTCTTCTTATGTGTTTACATTATCTTCTTATGTATTAGTTTACACATTGTCTTCTTAGCATACATTTTGTCTTCTACATGTATGTTTTCTTGTACTAACACTTGTCTCCTAACCAATTTTTTTGTGTGTGTCTTGGTTTCTACCAAGAACATTCCCTTCCCCTGCAGGGGCACAATTTCAGCACAATGATCGGTCCTCCTTCAAGCTGCATACTCTTTCAACAATGTTGCATGTACCCAAATGAGGGGGCATCATTTGGGTGAATTAGTCACCCCATACAAAGTTATACACATCACAACACATTACCAAGACATCACAGTTGTTAGTTTTGGATAGGGCTTAGAATCGAGACTTGGGTCCTTACCATAGCGATGTCCTTCTTGATCCTTTCTACACTCTTTTCTCATCACAGATTAGGTGCACATGTTCCTTTTTCATTTTTGTCTTTTGCATACACACTTTCTTTACATAATTTTTACACATATGCATACGTATTTGACTACTTGTTCATTATTTTCTTTTGTAGGTCCATATGTATGGGGATAAGTAGTCAACATCATGCACAACAACAATCAACATCGACATCAATAATCGGTACATCATGACATCTACATGTGCGTTTCCACCCTAGGTTCATTTTCATCACCATGCTTTTTCACTTTCCTCCTTAGCATCCACGCTCCACATTTTTATCAATCCATGCTTTGTCTAGTCCCTAGGCATGCTTTTGTCATTGATCTACATGGTTATTAGGTACGCATCCCTATCTACTTTATGTTACCGAGATTTTTGTTCACAAACATAAAGTGGGGGCAATCAGCTGTAGACACAAAATCACGCACTTTGGGTAGTTATCTAGTCATTATTACATATTACTATTCATATGGTTCCTAAGTAAGAAAATTAATAAGTAACCCTTGTCCTTAGCCACCTTTCTTTGCTTTCTATTACTTCTCTTGGTCTTACGTATTTACTTCCTCAATATTCCTTTTGACACTTTGTAATTTATCATCTTGGACACCAATGCCCATCCAGGACGCCAGCACTAGGCGCCCTCGTCCCCTCTAGGCACCTGTGACCCTTTTGTACTTTACTCACACTTTTTGGGTCCTTTATATCCGTTTGAGCATCTTATCTTTTTGGTAGTCAACCTTTTCGGGTTAATTACAAAATTCAAGCAAAGGAATCATATAAATATAAAGTTATGTGATCATAATAAATGACCAAGCACTAAGCATTAGCTATCACCACCTAAGGTTGCATCCATCAAGCATCTAAGAGCTCCATTACATCTATTTAGAACCATCACAAGGGACATAAGGGTTGGTTATTATGCATACACTTCATAGGAGGGAATTTCATTCTATTCCATGCACACATCTATTACATTTCTTTACATTTAGCTTACTTTCTCGCTATCAAGTGCGACACGCACAAGAGCCACCTAGGTTTGATTCCGCACACACACACACATAGAACTACATTGGGTCTTAGATGTAGTGTAGTCTTCAGTTATAATTTCACCATTGTGAAAATTGAGGACAGTCTAACCCCTCATTTTACATCTTTCTTTTTAGGATTTGATGTCTATTTGAAGGTTTTGTAGGTTCATATTTCATTGCAAGTTTCCAAGTAACCTCGGTGATCTTGGTGTGACCTCAGAGTGATCAAATGTGAACAAAATCAAACAACTTGCAACACCTTAGAGGAGGTTTTTTGAGCTTTTCCATAGACCAGGCACCTGAAATAGGCCTAGGGTGCCCATGGGTGCCCCTGTCCCTCTCCAGGCACCCCAGTCCAGTCTATCTCTCCATATCTACATTTTTATGGGTCTTTGTGTGACACTCCTGTTGCTCTGTTCACTTGGTCATCACTTTGGTATAGTTTAGAATTAATTATGAATCAGCTAAGTACCTCTTTCTCCTCCTTGTAATTAGGGTTTCATAATTTATTGCTTAGTTTCTTGGGTGTAATTTTTGTACTTAATTACATATTTATTTTATGGCACAATAGCATCAGATTAGGCTCTTAATTCACATTTTAGCTTAATCATGACGAAGGACGTTCCTCTAGTTCCCATGTATGGTGCCTTGACTATCTATGTGGCTCATGATGAAGATGTTTGTTTTCTTGGTGTCATATATGCATACCATGATGGAACACTATGCAATCCAAGGGGTAACTAGGTCTATGTGATCCTGCTTGATAACCTCTCACCCGGTGGTGGTGCATAAGACTAGGGGCTTTTTGGGTTGGTGGAACTAATGCTTGTTATCTTCTTAGTTCATCTCTAATATCTTGTAATGTCTCTGCAGATCTGCATGGTCAACTTTGTCGAATCAAGTTGCACTATACTTGTTGTATTTCTTGTGTTTTCCTCACATGACATTTTTCAAAGTGAAAAATATTAATCAATTGCATAAAACATTAACTAAACAACATCCCACAACTAAAATTGTTGTAAACCTACACTCGAGATACCAAGTGTAGTTCCCTAATATTATACACCAAAATAAACCAAGTTAGAGGTAAAAATTATTAATTTGTTTTTAAATAATTAATGAGAACTAGGTTGACATCGACGCTAACTAAAATTATTCATTTGCACCATCAGATTGTGCCATTGGTTAGCACTCTTGTAATTCATTGGTGTTTTGTAGTTGAACGGAACATTTAGGTGGTCGTGCCATCGGTTAATTTGACAAAGCTAATAAGCTCATTGGCAAGTAGAGTTTAAACATGCAAGATGGTTTAAAGTTATACAATTATTATTGTGTGACCTTAGGTTTAAGGCTCCACAATTCAAACAAGAGGGTAAGTTTATTAGGTTCACTTATTATTTATTATGGTTATATTAAGTATACCCCATCACACCCTTCACAAGTTAATAGCATGGTGGCTCCCTTCGATAATCTATAACACTATTCAATCTATATTTCTCACATTTACTTTAAAATATTAAAACTTATATTAACTAGTTCCAAGGTTTCAACATTTCATTTAAAATGGAAATTCAACTTGTTAGTTAAAAAGTAGGATTAGTTATGGGCCATTAAATAAACTCAATCTCCACCTGTAGACCTCTTAGGGAAATCCAAAACCCTATTTTCATTATAGCTTGCTTATAATTATTTTCCCCTTACTCACTTGGTTCTATGTTTGTTTTGTAGGTTCAAGTTTTTTATATGGCCATGGATGCACTACAAGTTTGTTTGGATCTAATTATTTTCTATTATCCTCATTACCCATATTAGGTTTTAGGGGTGTGAGTATATATTTAAATAATGTTTATTTCACTTATAACCCATTTCTTATAATAACTTGGATTAGAGTTTTAATAAATTTAATATATATATATATATATGTGTGTGTGTGTGTGTGTGTGTGTGTGTGTGTGTGTGTACACACACACAATGGTTGAAGGTCATCCACACCTAATGGGAGCTACAAAATTTTCAAGGCCCTAAGGTTATGTGCTACATGTTAGGCCACATGGCGACAAGGAGATGGAAAACGACAAAGTATGGTCATATAGGCAATGGTGGAGGGTAGTGAGATCAAGTCCAAAAGGCTACATTAATATGTAGTGGGAAATGCCCATTAACGAAAAGGTGAGTGGTGGTATGGCCGCATCATCCTATGACAAAATCTTGGAGTCTCGGCCCAAGGCCGTGAGGGGAAAGAGAGTGATTGGGTCACGGCAGTGTCAACGCCTCTAGGGTTAGGTTTGGTTTAGGATTTTTATAATTTATTTAATAAAAATATATGCAATATCTTATATAATATAAAATATATATTACTAACCAAAAATATAAACTATACAACTATTTATGTGTGTGTGTGTCTAGATATAATTTTTAACTTGACCCTTAAAATTAGTTGAAAATTATTTGGTTATTCATTTACTAGATAAAAATGTACATATATAGATATATAGTTGTGTGTGTGTGCATGCATGCGTACGTGCATGTGTGCATGCATGGGTGCATGTGTGAAGGTGTGTGCGGTGTGTGTGCGGTGTGTGTGGTGTGTGCGTTATGTGTGTGTGCACGTGTGTGTGTGCGTGTGTGTGCGTGTGTGTGTGTGTGTGTGCGTGTGTGTGCACACGTGTGTGTCTCGCGTATGCACGCGTGGGTGCATGTGTGTGTGTGCGTGTGTGCGTGCGTGTGTGTGTGTGTGCGTGTGTGTGCATGCATGTGTGCATGTGTGTGTCGCATGTATGTGTGCGTGTGTGTGTGCATGTGCGTGTGTGTCCATGTGTGCGCGCGTGTGCGTGTGTGTGCGTGTGTGTGCATGTGTGTGCGCGTGTGCGCGTGTGTACGTGTGTGTGTGCGTGTGTGTAGGTGTGCGTGTGTGCGTGTGCGTGGGTGTGTATGTGTGCATGTCTAGGTGTCCGTGTGCATGTGTGTGTGCGTGTGCATGTGCATGTGCGTGTGCGTGTGCATGTGTGTGTGCGTGTGCATGTGTGTGTGTGTGTGTGCATGTGTGTGTGTGTGTGCATGTGTGTGTGTGTGAGAGTGTGCGTGTGCGTGTGCATGTGTGCGTGTGTGTGTGTGTGTGTGTGCATGCGTGTGCGTGTGCGTGTGCGTGTGCGTGTGCGTGTGCGTGTGCGTGTGCGTGTGCATGTGTGTGTGTGTGTGTTTGCATGTGCGTGTGTGTGTGTAGTAATGTTGAGAAAATAGAGAGTTAACCAACCTATCTAAGCTCATAAGTATAAATATATATATGTCTATAATATAAATGGTGCTCTTGTCAACATTTTAAAATATATCCAAAAATGTAATATGCTTCTACATAGCCCAAACTTAAAACAAACTATATAATTTCCTTCCAATCAATCCAATATATTAAACATCTTTTTACCATGGTTATAAGCAATACAATAAATTTCCAACGTGATATGAAACTTGTTTGAACTCCTTCAAGAGGTAAAGTGGGAGAGGTGGTTCTACAATAGCTATAATTTCGGGTGTATGACCAAATTATTGAACTTCAACTCACAAGAAACTAAAATATATTTTATTTCCTTCTAATAAAAGGTATGTAAAATAGTTTACGAGAGACTTAAGAGAATATAAAAACTTAACAAGTTTCGAACAATGCTCATTTCATCTTTTCTATTCAAACCCTTTTCAAAGATACATCAATGTAGAAGCAGAAATTTTGTTTCAAATGCATAATGAAATAACCTTGCTTTTCTCATACAATAGGGAATCCAATAAACTTTCCAAAATGAGACATTTTATAACTTTTTCTTATGCAATCACAATCACATGCAACAATGTAAGAACACAATCTCGTTCAACACCTTCCCATTTACACTTTTACTCAATATGCAACAAGAATGCAATCAACCCAAAAACCAACAATAAGTGCTACAAGAGGGGTTTTGTATTTCTTCAAATAAAATGAAATGAAGTACAATCTTTTACAAGTACGCCAAATATTTTACACAACAATGTGCCTTCAAAATACAAGCCAAAATCCTTCAAAAACTCATATTACAACTTATCTTTAAATTAGTATTCAAGTACAACCATGCTAAAAAAACTCTTCCACATAGATCACAAGTTTCCCAAAACATCATAAGAAAAATACAACCCACTTTAAACTAAGAGCTCATAATATCAAAAGTTTTCTCATCACAAGTTATTTCAATAAGAGAGAGAATAATAACATGATCTTCCATGATTAGGAATGTGATAACACATGATTTCTACAATAACCACAAGTTTTCAATAAGGAGAATATAGCATATAATACTTCCACTCATAAACTACAAGTGTCAAAATTCCTCCATTTCAATTTCTTCCATATTCCCCTTCATGCCAAACCATACCAAAAAGGAAGTGAAGATGATGTTCACCTCCCAACCATACAATAGGGTAAAATATCATCCTCACTGTCCCATGAATCCCCTAAATCCTAAAAAGTATCCACGACCAATAATAGGGCTTGAAACAAAAATAATCACCCAAAAATACACATGCGCCAACCAAAATTTACACTAACAAGAAAGATAAACCATTCAATTTGGGCATAAAAACAAAAGGAAATAGTTAACTATCTAAAGTACAACGAACACACTTGTCAATACAAACTAAGTTTTCAAAGGGGGAGGTAAGTCATCCCTTATACTTACTTATAATCTCCAATAAGGAATGAATATTAACCCTTGGTTCCTTTGTAGGAAAAGAATTATAACTTAGATCCAACTTTGTATGTCTCCTAAAATACATAACCACTTATGATCTCTATGAAGGCTAATCTCGCATCCCTTTGGTTCCTCCATTAGTTTCATTATAGTTTTGTTTTCTTCATTTTGTTGATACTTATCCCTCCAAATTACATATAGGTATCCCCAACACACAACATTCTTGTTGGCCCCACATTGGGTGCTTAGCAAGTAGCACAATATTATCAAATCTCAACACATGCTCAAATGAGAAATAAAAATCATGACAAGCCCTTAAGATGGCACGAGAAAGAAAGAGAAAACAACCATTTCCAAATAATGTAAATAAGAGGATTATAACTCACATCATACTCATCTTGTCCACTAAATCCTAATTCAACCAAGCACTTCTTCAAGCATTCCCAAGAACTCCAAAGGAATTTCAAAATCCAACAAATTTTTCCCAAGTCAAAAATCTTCTCAAAACAAAGAACCCAAAGGTTCTTTAAATAGCCAAGTTCTCAAATGGAGCATTCCACAAGATTGTGTCAATGGAAAAGCCCAAAATAACAAGATAACACATCCCCAACAAAAGAATTAATGTCTTTACATGCCCACATGATCCAAATTCCAAATCACTACAAAACCAACTATCACCATAAATATCACTTATATGGATTTTACAAAGAAAATACAAAATATTTAAAAATAAAAATACATAAAATAAAAAGAGCTCACATAAAAATAACTTGACTTGTAAGCAACCCAAGAGGTCAAAATCATTAATTAAAACTATAATTACAACACACATCTCAAGCAATATAAATCAAATCAACTTGTAAGAAAAATAAATGATTTATACAAATAAATGCATAAAGTGAAGGGAGAATTTGAAGATAATAAATTGGTCCTTTTAAAATTCCTCGTTTATAAAAAGGCCTAATATGGTACACCTACACTATAGGTAGGTGTAGGGAGTTTTTGGAGTATGGAACAATACGCTTCCCAAAAGGGCCTCTAAAGCCTAAATTCGAAATTTCCTAAAATGAAAATTTTCCCAACAACAAAAACAAGTCAAAACCATCCAAAAATGAAAAAAATGATTAATACTTAATCCAACTCAAAAATTAACAAAAGTAATTAATCAAATTAACCAAATTAAAGGTTCAAAGTGAAGGGAAAACAATTACTAACAAGGCAAATGTAGCATTCAATTTTTACGAGTCATTTTACATATTCTCAACACCCAAATATTTTCAAGCCAGGTGACCTATGTTGGTTGGGGAGTTTCAGGAGTAAGTTACTTATCATTTCATCTTCTCTACAATATTTAAAATCACATTTTCTCACTCATGTTTTATGACCTCTATATTAATTTGAATATGCCACTTTTCAAATTATCTTTAATCATCAATGTGTTAACGATTCAATAATTAAGGGTTAAACAATTTAGTGAATCTTATTTTGATCGAATCCTTAACTTAATCTAGAATCTTCTTAGTTCTTTATGTATTAGGCCTCACGATATCCAAACCCTAGTTGATTTAGGGTTTTATTTTGGTAAATTCTTATTTTTCTAGGCTTGTGCTTTCTTTTGTTTATCATCATGCCTACTTTTCATGGTCACTCTTCGATTTTTAACCATAGCTCACAAATATTTTATTTATTTCAATGTATTTTACAGCCAAAACGATCCCTTTTACTTTCAAACCCAACTTATTTTGGAAAATTTTGTTCCATAATTTATGCCACCAAAATAAATTCAGCATACCCAACTCAAGCCAACATGTGCTAATGATATAGAAATTACAGCTACTCCTATCAATACACCTAATGTTTCTTATTGTGATGATGATCTTAGCACCACCCTTCCTAACAACAAACCTTAAAATCTTCCCCTCACTTCTCATTCTTTTGGCACCACTTCATGATGACCCTCTATCAATGAAAACATTCACCATCAATTATGCTCCTATAGAATGTGTCACTCATGATGTTTTATTTCCTCTTTCTTCCCCTCATTAATGTTTTATTGATCCAACGTATTATCTATTTGATAATACTTCTTTTATTATCATTTTTATCACATTAAAGCTCAAGGATTTAATTCTCACCCTGATTATCATTATCAAAGTCTCCCCTAATGAGGATGCCCAGTAATTTGATCAATTCTTACAAGAGAACCCCTCTAATATAGATCTTCTACTCTACGCCGCACGAAATTATCCCTTTGGGTGCACCTCATCTATCAATGCCAAATGTCTCTATGTTTATTCCTATAACCATAATTGCAACTACACACCTCAAATCTACTCTGCATGGTTCGCATGTCTCTTCTTCTAGCATGAAATCTCTTAAATCCCTTGTTCATACTTTACAAGCACAAATCTTACAATTGTAAGAAGGTACATCCACTTCTTCTAACACTATGGATTCCACACAATTACTTCATAATTCACTTGTACCCAAAGTTGTTTCTTATCCTACATACCTATTGGTTTTTTTCTCTTAAATTCCCTATATGCAATGGTAAAGGGGATTATATTGAGCATATTCACAAATTCCATATTGTTTGTTTCTATTATTCTTATAATGATATCTTGCTTACCAATTTTTCCCTCAAACTATTAAGGACTTCACATTACAATGGTTTTATGCTCTCCCCACTCACTTTGTGCACACATTTACTACTTTATAAAATCTATTTTTGGCACAATTCTCTATCAATATTGAGGACAAAATTTCTTATACACAATTGGCTCGATTATGACAAGGGCATATTGAACCTCTTAATGCATGTGTATAGCATCATAATCCATTTCTCACCAAGTTGAGAAATCTCTTTATTGATATTGAATTACAAGATCTATTCACACAAAGCACATTAGCCTCTTTGCAAGATTTGGTCATGTTTGACAAGTTTATATCTTTTGACCATCTATGTCATACCTTAAAAGAGTGTAAGGCTAAGTTGTTACATATGAACAAACTCAAGTACATCGTTAGATATCCTCCCGTATTTGTTGCAAAGTTTTTAAGAAAAACCACATTTAAAAGCAAACCTAATGATGTAAAATTTTCTTATAAATACATTGTTAATGTCATCTCACAACCTATTAAGCTACAATTATAGCCCATGCATTGTCAATTTACTCGCTTTTCAAGTCCTCCTCATATTGTATTGAAACAATTGCTTGAGTGCAATCTCATATCTCTCCCTCTACCATTTGAGGTTGATATGAGTAAACCTCAAGGAAAGAAGTTAAATTATAATTCCCATTGTGATTAACATCGGTGTCTCGGTCACTCTGGAGATAGCTACTCTTTGAAATATTCATCACGTTATCCGAGACCTTATTGATTCTCAAGCTATCTCGATGAGATGATTCTATTGAATCTTCAAATCTAATCAATGATAACTCTAAGCTGAAAATTTTTAATGATCCACTTCCTAAGCATGACACTACAAAATATTATTTGGATGTACATAATGCTTATCATGTGGTGTCTTTGTTATGCTCTTATGATCACCCCATGGATGCAATCAATGGCACACTTAATCATACACTATCTTCTTCTTTAATCATCACTTTTAATGACTTTGATATAGATATTGCATTCATTCCATATACATTTTCTATTCATGTTTCTATTAATCACAAACCCATATGGTGTGTTTTTCTTAATCCGCATAATGAAAATAATGTTTTTATCTCATGTTTCTTCAATATTTAGGCATTTCTACACAAAATCTTACACTTGATACAAATCCTTGCTACTGCCACATTACTCTACCCATCATTTTTGGTCTTATTACTACATCAATTTCTTTCTTGTTCACATCTACTCTCGGTTCTAGTGTCTTGCAGTTAAGTTTCCCTTAGCTATGTACTCTTAGGGCCATTCCCTTAGTCATACATCAATGTGTTAAGTTCATCCATAATCAATAGGTTATCACCATTAGAGGTATTCCCTTTGAGGTTTCCCCTCTTAGTGTGTCTAGTTCTCCTTTACCATTCTCTCCTCCTTGTCCTCCCACATTTACATCTTTGGTTGTGTACAATGTCTCTCACATCCCTAGCACTTCTATGTTACTCCCTAGGCTAGTACTCTTGCACTCTAGTTCTAATTTTGTGGATTCTCCTAAGCCCTTTTTTGCACACACTTCCTCTCTTGGTGTTGATCCTCTTAGGTCTCCCAATAGGCCTTGATTGCACACTCTACATCTCATGACTCTAAGCCTCCTTATAGGATTGGCATCCTGTGTATTGTCTTTGACCATTGTCACTCCCCTAGAGTCTTATGTCGGTCCTCTAGTGTACATACTACTCCCAAAACTTCTCAATACCCTCCTAGCGGTCATCACACTCGTTCCACTAGTCCACCACCTCAAAGCAACATTTTGCGCATGTTAATGTTACATCTATCATGCCTCGCTTTGGAACATGTTACTACAAGATTCCTACTATCATGTGTTGTTAGACTATGTTGTATATTTTGTTTAATGTACACCCAAGAGTACTTGTACACATATTCAACGAGCATTAGCAGAGGGTCCAGGGTTTGCCTATTTGGAGGGTTTAGGGGGGTGGCCCCCTAATCGAGAGTTCGGGGCTAGCCCTCGAGAAAAATTTCAGAAATCCCTATTTTTCCGGGGTATAGATATGTTATTTTTATGTAAAATTGCTTTGTGGTTTTCTTATAGAACCATTATGGGTGTTTATTAGCCCATGGTTTTGGTACCCATTGTATTGTAAAACTACTTTGACAGTTTCTTACTATTTTTCTTACAAATAGCTAGAGATGTAGTAGGGTAAAGTAGAACTTGGAAGTACATTATTGTATTATAAACGGTTAAGTTAATGCAATAAGAGAGAGAAGTTATTGTGCTAGGTTTTTTCCCAAAAGGGTTTCCCAAGTTAAATCTTGTGTTTTTTCATTTGTTTTCTTTGATTATCTTGAATATTTTGTTCAACATAGCTTCTTGTTTATTAGTTTATCAAATAAATTCTCTTCATTTGGTATTAGAGAAAGGTTTTAGCTTTTATGTGAAGAGTTAGGGTTTCTAAAACATGTGATAAAACTTTTTTGAGTGGGAGCTCTTTAGGTGAATTTTTCAAGTAGAAGAAAATGATGGGAAGCACAAGGATCGAGATCAAAAATTTAATGGTCAACATTTTGAGTTATGGAAGCTCAAGATGGAAGATCTTCTTGTGGATAGAGATCAATGGATTGTTGTGTCTGGAGTCATGCCTACTATGGGTATGAAGGTAGAGGACTGGGAAAAGATTGATAGGAAGGCAAGGAGTTCAATCAGATTGTGTCTTTGTTAGATTCAGTTTTGCTAAATGTGTCAAATGAGAAATCTACTCAAGTGTTATGGGAGAAGTTGGGGACTTTGTATCAGACAAAGTCTCTAGTGAATAAACTATTTCTTCAAAAGAATTTATATTCATTGAGAATGAATGACGGAGACTCTATTGTAGAACATCTAAACGTATTTAATATTGTGGTAATTCAGTTGATTTTTGTTGATATTAAAATGGAAGAAGAGGATAAGTGTATTACTCTTTTGTGTTCTTTACCCGAAGTCTTGGGATAATCTAGTTATGGTTATTACTAGTACTATGACAAAATTATTAGTTGAGGATGTAGTTATGGCCTTACTATCAAGAAGAAATGAGGTGGAAATCCATTGAGGATTATCAATCCAAGGATGCCTTATATGTAAGAGGTCGTACCCAAGAGAAAAGCAAGAAGAGGAAAGGACAAGTCAAAGTCTATAAGTAAATCAAAGACTACAAAAAAAGATAAGAGGAAATGTTGGAACTGTGGTAAAATGGGGCATTTCAAGAAAGACTGTAGATCTAAGAAGGTAGAAAAGGGTAAGTCATCTGATGATGGTGGATCTTCAGATACAAAACCCTCTAATGAAGACTCGGGAGATTTTTTTTTGGTGGCTCAGCTCAACTTGCATGCATGTGATAGTGCATGGTTGATTGATTGACTGGGTGCCTCCTTTCATATGACACCACACAAGGAGTGGTTCTGTGAATATGAAAAGTGTAATGGAGGTGATGTATATCTAGGAGACAACTCAACCTGCAAGATCATTGGTCATGGGAGAATCAAGATGAGGTTTAAAGATGGAAGGATTAAAACCCTCCCAGGTGTTCTACACATTCTAGGTTTGACCAGAAACCTAATATCTGTAAGTAAGATGAATGATGCAGGTGTTTAGGTAGCATTTAGTAAAGATAGTTGCAAGATGGTTCGAGGTGCAATGGTATTGGAAAGAGGCATCCGTATTGGAACATTGTTCAAGCTTGAGGAAAGCGTTGTTACTGATGAGTGCAATAGCTTCTGTGGTTCTAGAGGAGAAGAAAGTTTAGATCCAACTCCTACATCTGCAATGAAGACGATGTTATGGCATCAAAGGATGGGACACATCGGAGAGAAAGGACTTCGTACTTTAAAATTAAAAGGTATGGTTGAAGGAATTTTTGAGTGTCCTTTAGATTTTGATTTTTGTGAGCATTGTGTGTTTGGAAAGAAAACTAGAGTAAAGTTTCCTACTAATGCTACAAGATCAGAAGGAATTCTACATTTGATACATAGTGATGTTTTTGGACTTGTAAAAGTTCCATCACTAGGAAAAGCCATGTTTATGTTAGTTTTATAGATGATTTCTCAAGAAAGACCTAGGTATATTTTATTAGAATAAGTATGAGGTTTTCAATAAATTCAAAGAGTTTAAGGCTCTTGTGGAAAATTAGACATAAAAGGAAGATAAAGGTTTTGAGAAGTGAAAATGGTGGGGAATATTGCTCTAATGCCTTTGAGCAATTCTATAAAGAGTGTGGAATAGAAAGGTAGAAGACAACTCCATATACACCACAACAGAATGGAGTTGCAGAAAGGATGAACAAATGTTGATGGATAAGTGTAGAAGTATGCTTAGTGGCACCGGTTGGATAGAAAATTCTAGGCAAAAGCAGTGGAAACTGTGTGTTATTTGGTTAATAGATCACCGACATCCGCACTTGAAGAAAAACTCCACATGAAGCATGGACTGGTAAGAGACCCTCTATTAGACATTTACGTGTATTTGGTTGTATTGCTTATATGTATATTCCAAAAGAGAAAAGAACCAAGTTAGATAATAAATCTACTAAGTGCATATTTATTGGATACTCTAATGGTGTAAAAGGATACAAGCTTTGGAATCTAGAAACACAAAAGGTTATTTTTAGCCATAATGTAATTTTTAGAGAGCTTAAGGAAATTCTAGAGAAAGAAGCAAAACAGAGGAAGATCATGTTAAAATTGAGGAAGATGAATGTGTCTGAATTTGATGTGACTACAGAAGATGAACCACAAAGAGAGTTGTTACAAGGGAAGATTTAGATGAAGCAGATGAGGAACCAGAAGATGTTGAACCAGAAAATCCTATCTTAAGAAGATCAGATCAGCTGAGAAGGGCACCTGAGAGGTATAGTCCTCCTGATTTCCATTCTACTTCTATTTTATCAATTTTTTCTATTACTGATGATGAACCCAAGATTGTGAAGGAGGATTTTGGATCTAATGAAAGAAAGTTTTGGAAAAAGGCTATGGAGGAAGAAATGGAGTCCTTATATAAGAATAATACATGGGACTTGGTGAAATTACCTCCTGGAAGAAAACAAGTTGGTTGTAAATGGGTGTTTAAGAAGAAGTATAATGCAGATGGGAAAATAGAAAAGTATAAAGCTCGCCTTGTGGAAAAGGGTTTCTCTCAAGTGGAGGGACTGATTTTGGTGAGATTTTTCTCATGTTGCTAAGTTACATTCTATTAGATTTATTTTAGCTATTGTTGTTGCTTTCGATATGGAAATAGAGCAGATGGATGTTAAGACAAGTTTTTGCATGGTGAGCTTGAGGAGGAAATCTACATGATGCAACCATAAAGATTTAAGATCAAAGGAAAGAAGATTTGGTGTGTAGGCTGAAAAATTCATTATATGGCTTGAAGCAATCACCAAGAATGTGGAACCAGAAATTTGATAGGTATGTGTTGAGACTTGGGCTTGAAAGAAGTAAAGTTGATCCATGTGTTTATTTTAAACAGGAAGGTGAATATTATGTTATCATTGTATTGTATGTAGATGACATGTTGTTAATTGGTAACAATAAGAAATTGGTCAATCATGTTAAATCTCAACTCTCATCTCAATTTGATATGAAGGATCTCCAAAATTTATTTTGGGCATGGAAATAAAAAGAGATCGTGTAAATAGGAAATTAGTGTTAAATCAAAGAAAGTATCTTGAGGTGATATTGCAAAGGTTTCAAATGCATGAAAGTAAACCTATTAGTATTCCTTTTCCTGTTGGTCAAAAGTTATCTTGAACAATGTCCTAAAACTAAAGAAGAAATAGAGGACATGTCTCAGGTACCATATGCTAGTGCAGTTGGTAGTTTGATGTATGCAATGGTTTGTACTAGACCTGATATTGCACATGTAGTGGGAGTAGTGAGAAGATTCATGTCAAATCCTTGGAAAGGAACATTGGACTATGGTAAAGAGAATCTTCAAGTACCTACGTGGGACATCTAATTATGTAATTTATTATTAGGGAAAACTTGATGAAAGTAAAACATTAGATCTACATGGTTTTGTGGATTCTGACTAGGGTGGAGACTTGGATATGCGTAGGTCTACCAGTGGTATGTGTTCAACTTGTTTGGTGGAGTGGTAAGTTGGATGAGTAAACATCAAGCAAGTGTTGTGATATCCACCACAGAGGCTGAGTACATGGTAGCTACTCATGCAAGTAAAGAAGTGGTTTGGCTTTGATGACTGATCTCCACTATTGGGTTCACTCAAAATGTTGTAAGGATCGATTGTGATAGTCAAAGTGTAATTTTTCTAGCAAAGAACCCTGAGTATCATTCAAGAACAAAACACATTGATGTTCAATACCATTTTGTAAGAGAAATGGTGGAGGAGAAGAAGATACTACTAAGTAAGGTGGACACAAAGGATAATGTTGTTGACTCTTTAACTAAGGCTGTGAGTGCTGAGAAATTTTCTTGGTGCGTAGAAAATTGATGGGCTTGAATGCCCTGAGCTAGCTGACTATATGGCAGTGTAGCCCCTTTTGAAAAGTATACAACAAGTGGGAGAATGTTAGAATGTGTTGTATATTTTGTATACTATATACCCAAGAGTATTGTACACCTCTTCCACGAGCGTTAGGGGTCCTATTTTTTTGGGAGTATAGATATGCTATTTTTATCTATACGTATATATGGGTGGTGTCATAATCCATGAATTATGGGGAACCATTATGGGTGTTTATTAGCCCATGGTTTTGGTACCCATTGTATTATAAAACCACTTTGACAGTTTCCTACTGTTTTGCTTACAAATAGTTGGAGATGCAGTAAGGTAAAGTAGAACTTGGAAGTACATTATTGTATTGTAAATGGTTAAGTTAATGCAATAAGAGAGAGAAGTTATTGTGTTGGGTTTTTTCCGAAAGGGTTTCCTAGGTTAAATCTTGTGTTTTTTCATTTGTTTTCTTTGATTATCTTGAATATTTTGTTTAGCATAGCTTCTTGTTTATTAGTTTATCAAATAAAATGTTTCGTTACATTCTCATCATTTGGGGCAACCCCTTCACATCCTACACGTGTTATTTTTTATATTATAGTACATTTGCACTTCCTCATTTAGGATTATTATATACATTGTGTATTTTCTACTTTTCATATTAACAAGACTAACACATGTGTCTTGGCAAAGTGTTGACATCTATTGTTTCATATATTTCACTCATGTCAGTTACATTACATCATATTATCATGTCTTGACAGGTTTTGTTCCCGCATTCACGCTTCGTGTGTTATTACTTACTTGTTTTCATTACTTTGTGTGTGTTATTTCTTGTTTGTTTTCCTTGCTTTTGGCCTATGTGCCTTGGTTTTCTTGTGACATTGTGTGTGTCCCATGTTTGAAGAATCATACCCATCTTGTTTACACTTACTTGCTCTCATTTTTAGGCCAATGGGACATGATTGTCTTATAACACCGTGGGTATCTCATGTTTGCAATCCCAAGCCTTTTACATGCTCTTGTATATTATTGTTTTCATTTGGATTTATTGTTATTTTTATTGTTTTCTCCTACATGTGTTGTTCCTATTAGTTTTTTTAGTTTCTATTATTGTTATCTATTATTAACATTATTCTATTGTGTGCCATGGTTATCACCATGCGCAAACATCTTTCCTTTTGAGGTACAAGTTCTCCAAGGTGGTGATCTCTTTAGCACTTTACATAACTTTTTAGACATCTCCTTCCACAAGACACACCCCTTTCTTTTGAGCAACATGATCAAACATATTTTTCGCACATGCCTCAAAAAGAGGAGGCATATATCCAGTGATTAAGAAAATATTGGAATAAATAGATACCTAATTCTAAATATGTAATAAAGATTGAATATAAACAATTAAGTATAGGTTTGACCTAAGCAAAATAAACTAAAAATATGAAACCCTAGTTACAAATGAAGGGATAGTGTATACACCTAAAATCCACTTACACGAGCTTTAATGCTAAGATTGCACTAATTATCCTCTTTCTCGTCATTTTCATAATAATTAACGTTTTTCGCTAATTAGCTAACGTTCCTCTTCATATTCGTTAATTAATGATCTTTCGTTAATTAATTAGCCTTCCGTCATTAAGGATGTCAATTAACGATCTTTCGTTAATTAATACCCACTTCTACTTGGGTTAATTAATTACACTCGTAACTCTAAATCAATAAATTACCATTTATTGGATCAAATTCTCTTACATCCTACCAATCATACTAATTTTCGTCTAATTAGCTTCTATAAGTTTATCTATACCTATTAATTAATCACCTTTGATTAATTAAAACATCCCCACCTCCCATGACTTACTAATGACAAATTAAACTCTTATAAATCAAGATTATCTTTTATAAAGAAACCTTATCCATTCATAATCTTGTTTTACCTTTATCCCGCATTCATCAATTTGCTAGTCTTGCCTTTTCGTGCAAGCTATATAAAGAACCCTCCTTCTTACCTTTCTACTGCACCATGATTTGAATAGTGAAAACTATAAGCATTTTGATCTTGAGTCATTCTTCAAAGTGTTGGAAATAGTTTCTCCATTTCGCATCCTTTCACTCAAAATTGATTTATATGGGAAGATCCAAAATGGTCTTGTAGTCATTCTTGGTGAGATTCGATTCTCAATATTTGAGATCAAGTAATAATCCACTTTGATTGTTTATGTTTTTCATAGGTTCATAGTTTAAGTTAACAATCATACAAAGTAGGAAATAGCCGCATGTAATTTCATTTATGCATTCAAGAAGCATTTCCTTTAAGCTCTTATCTTAACGGTTCATTGTTTAATTAGTATTTTCTTTTCAAACTATGTAGATATTAGTTTCAATTTATAGCTTAGTTAATTATACATGAGCACATATGGCACACCCAGTGGGACTTAATCCATTGTCCTTTGCACTTAATTTCAAGTTTTTGTAGTTAAGTTTCAATTTTGGTTACTAACCCTCTTTTTGCATATATTGACATAACTTGTTTTTCTTAACTTGTTTTGTTGAGTTTGCATGTGTTGATTCTTCCTTGTAGGTATAAAGGAGGCGAAGTGCTTTGTCAAAATTAGATCTTGATGGGAAAATTTTAAGATTTCTCCATGTTTTCATTTTTAGAGCTTACTTTTTCAACATTCTACATGTTAGTTTTGTCAATTTCTTGAAAATCTTAAATTCTTGAGCATGTAGGTTAGTGTTTGATAGTGTTGAGTCTTATATTTACATATTAATGTGGTGGGTTGCTGTCAAAATTGAATCTTGGTGAGAAAATTTCAAGATTTCTCCATGTTTTCATTTTTAGAGCTTACTTTTTCATCATTCTACATGCTAGTTTTGTCAATTTCTTGAAAATGTAAAATTTTTTTATCATGAATGTTAATGTTTGATAGCGTTGAGTCTTCTATTCATATACTAATGTGATGGGTTATTGTCAAAATTGAATCTTGGTTGGAAGAATTTGACCTTTTTGCAAATTAAGGGGTGTTTTTTTCACATTTTTTCAAGATACATGTTAAGTGTATATCTATGAGCATAAAAACATATGCGTAACCCATCTTCCAAAGGCCATAAATTTTTCTCGAATTCGAAATGACTCCATTTTTTTGCGTTGGAAAGGTATTGAGTTTAATTATGTAATGAAAATATAAATTCAGGAATTATACTTACCGAAATTATAGGTTTTCTTTATGCAAAATTGGTAATTTTCTCACATGTCTAATGTTTTGATGAATGTTGTATTTTCATGTTTTACTTAATTTGGACCAAAGCTTGTATATGCTCTTCTCTTGCACCTTTTAGTAATCTTGAGAATTAAAACAAATTTGATCTCTATATTTTTAACATTTGGATTAACTTAGAAATTTAATTATTCATTTTGCTTAAGGGAATAAACATTTTACAAAGCATTTCTTATGGTCCTTTGATTTGAAGTTTTTCATTTTTATCTAGTTGGGATAAAGTTTTTGTATACTCTTCTCTTGCACCTTAGGGTGATCTTGAGAATCAAAAGTAACTTTAATCTTCATTTTCTAACATTTGGTTAATTAAAAACTTCATCTTTCATTTTTGGTTTAAGGGAATGAACATTTATCAAGATTTTTGTATGGTTCATTAATTGTAAAGTTTTTTTACTTTTTAGTTGGATTATTTGTTGTGTATGATCTTCTTTTGAATCCTTGGATGATATTGACAATCAAAAGAAAATCTTAATCCTCTTTTAAATAATGTAATTTGTTTGGAGAACTACTAACGCTTGAGTGCAGGACCTAAAAATGTTTGTCAAAAAAAGGAATTCAAAACAAAATTTTCTAACTACACATGTGTTATAGCTTGCCAAATGATGAACAACTAAACCACATTAAGTCTAAAAGATTAAAAAAACACTTGATTTACAGGCTTGAATAAGGGTACGCCCCATCCGTTTAAAATTAGGACATAACCCATTTGGCATAAGCTTTAAGCTACAACAATGGGGTGGTCCTAGGAACCCCAAAGTAGTCCACGTAAGAGGGAACCTTGTAGACAAAATGGAAAGTTCTCTGCACACCTACTTGACTAGTATACACATGAGATTTAACGTCAAAGTTATCTATATCGTGACCCCAGTGAGAGCACACGATGGATGCATTTATTTCCCACTGTACTTGAAGGGGGTAAAGTGAAGCCGGATAATCCTTGGGAAACCATGGCAAACCGAGTTCGATCTTAGATAACTTTTGACAGCTAGTTGAGTGAACCACCTATAAAGTCATCTTTGACCAGAGCCAACTTTGACAAACAAATTTGAGTCTAGAGTCATTATTCATCGCGAAACGTGTGAAGTGTTACTTTTCTTAAATTTTCACTCGCCCTAAGGTGAGGCACAACTATTCCTTCACTTTCTTTTGACACTTTTTTGATCAAAATAAGAGTGACCACACATGTATTGTAATTGATTATGTCACCACTTTTATGTCCATTTATGCTCATCCATGTTTTTGGTCTGGGTTGTTAAATGTCTAAAGTGTGTGGGAACGTTCTCATATCATTGGCAGTCATTTTGATCTTGATACCCACGTCAAGATCATCATCATAGTTAGGCTTGGTTCATCACTTGATTCTCCTTTGAACTATTATCTTTCTTGTATTGTATCACAACAATTTTGATACTTACGTCTTGTTTCTTGCAAACTTGACCTAAGTGTTTAGATTGTAATGTTACACTACGTGCATCATAAAAATTCCTTGGTATACTCTAGCCTTGGTTTTCTTTCAAACATTACCTTGATTTTGAAAGGTGTTGTTGTTACCTTTGTGCACGTCAGTATTAATATTATTTCGATACTAATACCTTAATTTTCCATAAAGTTTGGTTAACGTATCTTAGTGGTATTGTTACGTTGTTCATATTCGTAACTTCCACTTTTTTTGAGATTTAGGTCTTGGTTGGACTTAAACTTTCTTTTAGTATACCTTGTTTGGAAATCATATCAACCTTTTGTTATTTCTTACGTCTTGTTCATTTTTGAACTTGGCATAAGTGGTGACATTATGTTGATCATTTTACACCAACCTACCTTTGACACACATTTTGCATAAGGAGTATTTCCTTGTAGATTGGCTTTGTGTTTTGAACTTGCATGATTGTTCCTTGTGTTTATCCATCTTATAAACTTGTTTCTAGGAAAATCCTTTGGGAATTTTGATCCTCTTGATCTTCTTGTTTTTCCTAAATTCATGGTCATTTTTTAACATATCTTTCAAACCTTAGCAAAAACATTTCCTATCAAGCAACTTTTGCATCAATCAAACATTGGAAATATTTCCTTTGTATCCTTTATGTTGCTAAAATTTTGATCAATCCTTTGACATTTACGCCTCCAAAATTGTTGTCCAAACCTTGTTGGATTATCAATATTATGTCAACACGATGTATGTTTTCCTTAGCTTCCCTTTGGAAAATCACACAAGCATCCCCTATCTATTTGTAAAATGTCTAGTTGGTTATCGTTATGCTACCCAAATTGACATGGAACTTCCTTCTATTTGAAGGAGTTCAATCACACTATCTAGGTCTAGGCATTTGGACTTAGTGAACGCCAACCATGACTGATTATCACAGGGTTCCTTATATGTATGACCATAAAGAATAAAAATTTAGGTGTTCACATCAAAAGACACCCATCATGACTAAACCATGTTTGGTTCTTCACACTAGAGAACCCATTCAGTAACCCATTCCCCACCTTCATCTCATAGTCGGTGGTATGGTTTGGAAACTTCTGATCCAAATTATTATTCAAGTTCCCCCCACTCTTCTTTTGATTCTAATCCAAACATATCCTCTTCTTCTAAGGATTCCAATCCAAATATTTCCTTCAATTCTTGATGATTTGGATCCAAACTACTATTGATTCATCTAATTCAACTCCTAAGTCACGGTCCTCCCCTTCTTCACAGGACCTCCTTCATCATACTTCTACTGCAATTCTTGAGTCCCCCTTTCTTCGCAGGACCTCCTTCATCATACTTCTACTACAATTCTTGAGTCCCCCCTTTCTTCACGGGACCTCCTTTATCATTCATCCAATTTGACTCCTAAGTTGCAGTCCTCCCCTTCTTCACAGGACCTTCTTTATAAAACATCTAATGTGATTCTTCAATTGCAGTCCTCCCCTTCTTCGTAAGACCTCTTTTATCAGTCACCTCAACGAACCCTTCCTCCTTTGAAGATTTGTGCAACTCAAATTCCTTCTATTCAATCGTCTAAGTCAACTCCTACGTCACAATCTATGAAATTTTGGATACAAAATCCTCCTATTCTTCCTCCACGACGTTGTCTTATAGGGAAACCTATACCAACCAATTCTAAATCCACATCTTCTTCTACTCACGAGACATCTAGCCCTAATTCTACTTCATCTCTTGAGTCATCTTCTTCTATAAATCATCATCAAACATCTTCTAAGTCTTCCACACTAGTTGGACCTTTTTCTTCCAATCAAACCCATGTGGTTGATCAACAACCCATACCAATTGATTTATTTAAGAACAAAGGAGCGATCATGGAATTTATAGGATCACATGAAGATATCCTTCTAACAAATTATGAGCAAGGATTCTATTTTGAGCAAGGGTTCTCTTTAGACCTCGATGCGTTTGTGTATTATGGGGAAAAGGATTATTCTTTTTATCAAGAAATGAGAGGAAGATCCTAAGAGCATGAAACTTGATCTTCCTCTTATTCTTCCATCCTCACATTCTTCATTATGTGATGAACTTCCAGGTCTAGTATTGAGCCATGGCCCATATTCTCATCACCTAATTCTTCTTTACATATCACAATTCCTCAATCACAATCACACTTTGGGTCATCACCAAGTATCCCATTGCCTTCTTTTATATATGGGCCACCTCCAAGTATCCCTTCATCATCTACTTTTGGGTATCCTTTGGGTAGCCCATTACCTTATATTCTAGGGCCACGTCTAACTAGCCTCGTGTCTTCTATATATAGGACACCTCCGAGTATCCCCTCACCTTCTATTCTTGACCTGCTCTCCTAGTATCCCTTCTTCCTCTATACTAGGGCCACATCCAAGTAAAGATCCCATCTTCTATTTGTGGCTCGCCTCCTGGTAGCCCATCTTCTTCAAATCTTAGACTATATCATTCTCATACATCACATTATGCTATTAATGATTGTGGCAAGCCCACCGTCATTACTTTCATCAATTCTAAACATTCACATTCTTCTCCCACTTCTCTAGATTAGACAAGTTAAGCATTAGCTTATAAGAGACCCAGACGGGTTTTTTATTAAGTTAAGATCAAAACTCAAGATCTCTAAAGCTCCCAACAACTCAAATGATCATAAAATCCAAAATAAAACACAATTCCGAATGCACGCAAACACATCCATCAAGTATGGTGTAAAGTGTAGAAAGTTGTGGATAGGGAACTCAAGCTCCCACATACAAAACCCATGTTGAAAGATAATTCACAATCATTTATTGAATATGAGCTCACCATGGTCATCAAGATTCGAGATAATATCATTGTTGATAAGCAAAAACTCCTAGTGTCCCTTATCGAGGAAATCACAATCATAGTTGTTGGATCCTATCATGTAGAGTGAAATTGTTGGTCTCAACTTCCCAAAAATTAAAAAAATCATAAAACAGTTCAAAAATACAAAAAAATGAGAAAAACATTAAAAATCAATGGTACAAAGATCAAACATTGCAATTAGGTATTACATACACATGGATGTTCTTTCTTCCCTTTCTTTCATATTCCTTTGCAAGTCATCCACCATTTTCATCCCTTCGATGATATTTTGGTTAGCTTATTTCGTACAAATTTTGTGACATTTATCTCTATGGTATCCATTTGACCTTGGTCTTTCATCACCTTGGTAAATTAAAGAACGATTGACCTCTTAGAGATCCTATCACTATCTACATATAATAAACTTGTTGGGAAGAATTTTTGGGCGTATTTGTTGACACTAGCCAATGTCATCATCAAAATCACTTCCACATCCTTCCATCAAGCCATTAGTGGTTCTTAACCCCTTGTCAAACAAGAGAGCTGAAATAAGTTTTCAGAAAGCAAAAGAATCAAAATCAATCAATCAAAAAGCAAAAGCAAATTGATATATAACTCTCTCTTGGGGTATTTCCAATAATCTCTATCGGGGATATGGACGCCTAATGGAAGTAGAGAAATGTTGTGATTAGAATCAAATGCATCTCCGTCAGGGCTATGGATGTCCTGGCTGGCAATGAAGCAATGTACGACTCTCCTTCCACAATCCATTCACAAATCACCTTTCAAACTAAATCATTCCTACACATTGGCTAGTGTCTTCACTTGTTGTCTATCAAATCTTTCCTTCAAGAGGTAATTCATTTCCACGTGCACACATGGGATCTTGATGAGTAAACAAGATTAGTATGTTACCAAGTGTTGATTTTTGGACCTTGTTTAAACTCTTGTTTTAGTACATGTCTTGTCTCATGATTTGTGTCTTGGGCTAATCACTTTTTCATCGACCGCCTTCTAAATATTTTCATAGCATCCTCGTATTCTTGAGAATCATTCGAACATCCATGTGTATAATATTTCCTTTTTTCTATGTTTTTGGACACTTTTTCACCTTTTAATAAAAAAATCTATTTCCTTTCTCTCATGTGTTTCTTGTCTAGCTTACGTTGGGGCATCCTTTCTCCCTCATGATTGAACCTATTTTATATTGGCCTTAATCCCCCTTCAGCTCGTGAAGATTTTTCCTTTGAATAATCCCACCTAATTGTTGGGGCATTTTGCATATTCACTTTCATGTGCATACGTGTGGATTTTTTCCCTTGTCATCCCATCTATCGTTGGGGAATCCACACTTCTTTATCTTCATGCACATAGTTTTAGAAAATTTTCAAAATAAAAAAATTCAAATATTTTTAAAAAAATAAAAAACAATAAAAATCAACCGAAAAACATTGCTCTTTGGTTCTCGCATGATCTTGTGCACAACTTGCGGATCATCTTGATCTACCTCCATTAAAAATTTGGTTTGCTTACTATGCATGTACTCGTGGGCACAATGAGTTGTTTGCATCTTGTTTCATAGTGCATTATTTTCATAGGACCCAAGTGTCCTCCGTTATTCCCCTTACATGTATCCTTGCTTGGGGCACCATCTTTTAACCCATTGTCATTAATTTGCATGAGTTGAAATCAAACCTTGATAATAAAAACATTGCATTATGTTTCTCTCACCTTTTCGATCGTCAATCACCTTCTTTCATCACCAAGTAAATTGTTTTTTTATACTTGTCTACTATCTTTGAAGTGGTGTCACTTATGCCACCCCAAAGAGGGGAAAATGTAGACACCTAAAATCATATTACGCAGGATTTAATGCTAATATTGCACTAATTATCCTCTTTCTCGTCATTTTTGTAATAATTAGCGCTTTTCAGCTCGCTAATTAGCTAACATTCCTCTTCATATTCTTTAATTAACGAATATGAAGAGGAATGTTAGTTAATTAGCTAAAAAGTGCTAATTATTACGAAAATGACAAGAAAGAGGATAATTAGTGCAATATTAGCATTAAATCTTGCGTAAGTTAATTTTAGGTGTCTACAGGATAGAATACTTAGTTAACTCACAATAATCCCAAAGGTGTGCCAAACTGGAAAATTGTTGGAACAAGAATTTAGAGTGTCGCAATCAGAACTAGAAATTTGCATGAGTGTCGAAAATGCCAAGACCAGGGCACATATGGAGGGTCGGGAGCTCCCTGGGTGCCTGTGGCTACTCAAAAGTTCGGAACCCAATTTTTCAAGGTCATGAGATGTTCATTGGTTGTCTCCTTTGATCACTTGTATGTTGCTAGACTTCACTATTATTTGCTTGAAACCTACAATTAGAAAGAAGCACCTAAAAACCCTCAAACCAAATCAAATCCTAAAAATAAAGATGTAAAATAAGGGGTGACTGTCCTCGGCAATCAAAAAATTGAACTTATGACCGAGTGTTGCACTACATCTCATACCCATGTAGATTTGTGTGTGTGTGTGTACCCCTAGGTGGTTCTTTTTTACATGTCACACTTGATATTGAAAAAATAACTAGGTGTAAAGATGTAAATTGATGTCTCTTTTATGAAATAATGAACTTCCCTCCTATGAAGTGTCTGCATAAATGGTAGTCCCTTGTCCCTTGTGTGGAGTTAGATGGATGTGGATTGAATGCTCTTATAATGTTATCGATGCACCCTTAGGTGGTGATAATAATTCTTAGTGCTTGGTCCTTTATTATGATCACATAACTTTGTATTTATATGATTCCTTTGTTTAAATTTTGTAATTAACCAACAAAAGGATGAATAGTAAAAATTAAGATGCCTCAATGGCTAGAAAGGACCCAAGAAGATGTGAAGAAAGTACAAAGAGGTTAGGGGTTCCCAGAGGGGATGATGGCACCTAGCATCGGCGTCTTGGTAATTTGGTGTCCGAATGAGAAATGTTGAAGTATGAAAAGACAAACTAGGAAAGAAGGAGTGTAAGACCAAGAGAGAAAATAGAAAGAAAGCAAAGATGGCCAAAGATAGTGATTAATTAGTAATTTTCTTGCTTAGGAATCATATGAATAGTAGTATGTGATCAGGACTAGATAGATACCCAAAGTGCGTGATTTAGTGTCTATATTTTCCCCACTTTATGTTGTTGAGAGAATTCTCGATAACATAAAGTAGATAAGAGATGCATACCTAATAACCATGTAGATCGATGGTGAAAAGTGTGCTTTGAGAGACAAGAAAAAGTGTGGAGTGATAAAAATGTGAAGCGTGGAAGCTAGAGAAGAGGAAGTGAAAAAAGTGATGATGATGACCCTAGGGTGAGAGCGTATGTGTAGATGTCACGTTTTTACCTATTGTTGATGTCGCTTGATGTGTGATTGATGTGACTACTGCTTCCCATAAGGACGGACCTGCAAAAGAGAAGAACAAACAAGTAGTCAAATATGTGTATATATGATCAAAATGTGTAAAAAGTGTGTAAAAGATGTAAAAATGAAAAAGGAACATGTGCACCTGATCTGTGATGAGTGAAAAGATATAGAAAGGATCCTGAAGATGTTGTAGAAGAACAATTTTTTTGGGTGATCTCACGCTAGTTTTGAGTTATAGTGAGTACGAGTTTTTTGGGTGATCTCATGCTAAGAATGGAAGAAGTGTAGGGAGAAAAGTCTAGTGTCATCCTCCAACCTTTAACTTTTTCCCAAAGTGTAAACACCACTACAGATGGTGTGTAAAAATATGATCCGTTTTAATCCAACGTGAAAGTGAAAAAATGTAGTGTAGTGCATGCATGTCAAGTGTTGAAGGATTTATTGTCTTGTAAAATCCATTGTGTAAACTGTCAAAAACTAAAAATCGAGAAAATATGTGTAACTTCCCCTAGTCATAGGTGTTCAAGGAAGGGTCAAGGGCACCCATGTGCTACTATCCTGGGTATGAGTGGTGTTTGTGTTGTGTTGAGGACCCAAGTCAGGTTCTAGGTTGTTTATGTGACTAAAGACTCTGTATTGTACCAATATTTAATTATGTGTATTATTACTATAAAATGTTGTATGGGGTGATTGATTCACCCAATGATTCCCCCATGTTTGGGGTGCATGCGATGTCGCGGAGGAGTATGTGGCCCAAAGGAGGACCAACCACAATTGCAAAATTGATGCCCTGTAGGGGAGGAATGTGCTTAGTAGAAACCAAGGCACACACAAACAAAGTGGCTATAAAATAAGTGTTAGTGCAAACAAGATAAACACGCATATAGAAGACGAAGTTATAAGATAAGCACACAAAAAGACAATGTGAACAAGTAATAATGTAGACAAATTAGATTGCAAAAAGTGGGTTTGCAAACATGGGACATCACTCATGATGTCATAAGACAATCGAGGCTGTAGTGGCTGAAATCATACGGTGTGCATACAAGACAAAGGGTAAAGCCCATGGTAAAAATGACAAGAAAATGGTAAGAGACAACAATGGAAGAAAATAGACCTACAAGAAAATGTTGCACATGAAGCACATGAAGCACTTGTTAGCATGTTAGAAAGATAAAATATATGTCAAAGCGTGTATAATCTAATATAGTAATGTGCTATGAAAAATGAAACAATAGCACCTATAATGTATGAAAGTGGATCCCCCAGGAGCCATTGGGACTGGTAATAGGTAATGTGCCAAGCATTTGTGTTGTGTGTATCGATCTATATGAAAGTTGCATCCACAACTAGAAGGCAAGTGAACACACATGTGTATATAGAAAGATAATGATATACAAGATATTTCTATACATGTGTAATAAAGTGTACATGTAAGCATAATAAAGCAAGAGTAAATGTGACCAAGATATGTAGTATGTTGTGGATGAGATGGAATGGAATGTAGTATGAGTGTGATAGGAGCAGCGTGCCCCCAAGTGGATGTGTATGCATGAGATGAGGTTCATTATAAATACCCCTCAACATTCAAGAATGAACTATATAACAAGAGTGTGTCATCGGGAAATGGTTTGAATGTGTGCGCTAGAAATATGTGATCGAGAAAGCATAGAGAATATAGAGTGAGTGAGTATGATGAGGTTAATTTCATATCGAGACCTTCAACAAGTCAAGTATGAACCATGGAACTATATTTTTCATAGGGTAATGAGCACATCATGTAGAAGTAAATGCAAAAAAATACATGTGTGAATGCGTAGAGTATGCATGTGTGTATGATACATGGTGGATGCGGCATAGAAAGAGATTTCATTAATGCATGATTTGTAAAATGTGTAGTGTGAGGTTCATGTATATATTATTCCCTCATCAGTCAAGTGTGAACCATAGCACGAGAGTGCGTCATCAGGTAATGATGATACAAAAGTGTATCAAGATGTGCATTATGTGTGTGAGAGACTAGATAGATGTGAGTGTAGAGTAAGTAAAAAAAATGTGAGACATGTGATAATGCTAGGGGGGATAAGTATGATGCCCCCAAAGTGCATGATGATAAGCATGATCAAGTAACATCATCAAGAAGATCATCATTTTCATGGTCAAAACGAAAGGTGATGCATCTCGAGACTTGGTAAGCTATAGTATGTGGTTGATCCCATAGAGAGCCATTGTGACGTAAATTATACATGCCCATTGCATATTCCTCATAGTGAAAGGTGGTAATGGACATCCATGTGCATACCAATGAGTAAGGTTTTGTGAATATCCGAGAAATGAGTCATTGCAAATGAAAACACAACCAAAAGGCATGGGGAATGAGATGTCAATATGATCAGGATCTAAAGTACCACCAATATAATCAAGCCAAGATTGGCCAAGAGTAAGTGGTGAAATACGTGGAGTGTGTGCAACAAAGACCGAAGATGAAATACTCAGAGGCCATAAGTAGCAAGTAATGTAAGCATGTCCATGATATAGATGTGGTGAATGTGGTGGAGGTAAGATATCATCAAGTGTCAACCCAAGCTAATTCAAGCCATCAAGGGTGCAAATAGTGTTAGAGCAAGTGGGATCTAATGGAATGTGTGACCAAAAAGCATTGTTTATGAAAAGAGTGCATGTGAAAGGAGATATCAGATGTAGGCTAATTCAAGGAGGAGACAATGAAGGTGGTATGATGTTTGATGAATGTACACACCACCGATAAAGTACCATAGCAGTAGTTTAAAGAGAGGGGATTCTAAAGTAGATGGAACAAATCTAATGTGTAAACGGTTCCTCGAGTGGAGGTAAGTTGTTTAGATAATGTTTAGGTCATGGAATAGTAAAGATGCACAGTAGAAAAAGTAGAATAGGTAATACAATATTAGGATCTATGTTGCAATATTAGAATGGTGTATGATCATGGGAATCTCATATTCAAATCCCTCATGTAATAATCTAACACATCGTGAACTGTAGAAGACACTGCTTGCATTCGATGAAGCCATGGCCTACCAAGTAAGTAATTATATGAAAGTGGGAGATCAATGACAAAAATGGAATTGGAATAGTCTTTGGCCCAATTGTGAGTGGTAAGGTGACAAGTTCCTAAGCATGGATGCACAGTAGAATCATATGCTTGAACAAAATAGATGTTGGGTTAAGATTAGCTATAGAAAGGCCTATATCCTGAATGAATGATAAAGGACAAAGATTGAGCTCAGATCTAGTATCGACTAGAATGTGTTTGACGCCTAATTTTTGATACAGACTTGTATATATATAGAGGAGGATCATTTTCATATACAACAATATTTTTAGCTATAGTAGATGGAAAAGTAATCTGTTGAGAAAATACATTAATGAATGTTTGATAAACAACATCTGGATGAGTAGTGGAAGGAATACGAGTAGTAGCCAAAAGATTAATGATTTTAGTGGCACTCAGGATTGGCTAGCAATAAATCATGGATAGAGATAGCCATGATGAGAGGATCCTAGAAAAATGAGAAAAGTAGAAGTATGAGGACCCTAAGAATGTTTCGAACGAGATGGGTTCACCAAATGATTAAGAAAATATTGGAATAAATAGATGCCTAATTCTAAATATGCAACAATATTGAATATAAACAATTAATTACAAGTTTAACCCAAGCAAAATAAGCTAAAAGTATGAAACCCTAGTTGTAAATGAATATATAGAATACTTAGCTGATTCGCAATAATCTTGAAGGTATTCCGAGATGGAAAATTGTTGGAACATGAACTCAGAGTGTCACAATCAAACCCTGAAATTTGCAAGAGTGTCGGAAATGCCAGGACCAAGGTGCCTAGGGCATCAAAGACCTATGATGGGCACCTTTGATTGCTTAGAAGCTCCATAACTCAATTTTTCAGGGTCGTGAGAGGTTTTTGGTTATATCATTTGATCACATGTATGTCATTGGAATTCATTGTTATTTTCTTGAAACCTACAATCATAAAGAAGTGCCTGCAAAACCCTCAAACCACATCAAATCCTAAAAATAAAGATGTAAAATGAGGAGTCCGACTATTCTTGGTTGTCAATAAAGTGAACTTACGATGAAGCATTGCACTACATCTTAGACCCAATGTAGTGTTATTTGTGTGTGTTGAAATCATTCCCTATTTGGATCTTGTGTGTGTCGCACTGATAGCAATCAAATAGCTAGATGTACAAGATGTAAATAGATGTGTGCATGAAAGAATGAACTTCCCCTCCTATGAAGTGTATGCAAAATGACATTCCCTTATCCCTTATGTGGAGATAGATGGATGTTTGAATGCTCTTATAATTCTATTAGATGCACCTTAGGTGTGTTATAGGTAATGCTTAGTGTTTGGTCCTTTATTATGATCACATAGCTTTGTATTTATATGATTCCCTTGTTTATATTTTGTAATTAACCACTAAAAGGTTGACTAGTAAAAAACCAAAATGCCCAAATAGCTAGTAAGGACACAAAAAGATGTGAACAAAGTACAAAGAGGTCAGGGGTGCCCGAGGGGATGGGGCACCTAAGATCGTGGTCCGGGCTCGGGCACCTGGTGTCCAGAATGAGAAATGTTGAAGCATTAAAAGACAGACTAGGAAAGGAGTGTAAGACCAAGAGAGACATCATAAAACAAGAAAAGATGGCCAAGGTGTTGATCAATTAGTACTTTTCTCACTTATGAATCATATGAATAGTAGTATGTGATCAAGACTAGATAGATACCTAAAGTGTGTGATTTAGTGTCTACATTCGGGTTTATTCTACATTTCGATAGACACATATGGAAATATAAGGTTAGATGTAGGTACAAGAACCCATAAATGCACTCAAACACAAAATTTTAGAAATAACATAGGGTCAAAACCATATGCTTTGGTCAAGATGCACGGTAGGTCCTAACCCCCACACGTTTCTAACCAAGGGGAAATTTCAGCATGTTTTCTAGTATTTTCATATTTTCACCTATATATATAAGTTTTTTGTAAATTTTCACATCCATATTGCTCAGTTACCATATCAATACAAGGGACGTGAATGTTTTCATTCCTTTTTGCATCAACACTTTGAATTTTAGGAATCTTGGTGGCATGGATCTCCTTCCTAGTTTTGGCATTGTTAGCACATTTTCAGCATATTTCAACATTTATCTCATTTCATACTTAGTTTTTATGCATATGGGGAGAGTTTAGGGGCACCCATTCTCTTTTATATTGTATTTCCTTATTTGTAAAATCGGGTTTAGATCCATCTACAACAATGTGATCGTGGGGTTATGGAAGGTAGTGAAGCAATTAAGGGATTTGTGGGAAGGCTTTTCTCTCCTATTACACTTAAAAGGGAAGATATCAAAGTTGATGAATAACTTTAGTACATGTATTTCTTCCTTTGAAAGGGTGCATTTGTACCTCTTTCTTCTTCTCTCTCTTGCACATCTCCATTTTGGGTTGCATGCACCTAACACTCCATTTTCTCCTCATCGTTGATTGCGGACGGATCACTTCAAAGCAAATTTGGTAGATATAAATCTCTAAAAAAGTAAAGCATGAGAAAAAAGGTGTACTCTTTCCCTATTTACATATTTTAATTTCATGTATATGGAAATGTAAATCTTTTTATATGTTTTATTTGAGTTGTGGTCAATTATCTATCACGGACTACACTATTGAGTTGTGGCCAATAAGCATAACAACCCGGTTGTAAAACAAACATTCTATCATGAAATTACACACTTAAGTAACTTTTCTCCATTTCTATTAAAGACAAATGATAGACACTCAAATTTGTAATTTATCTTGAAACCCTTGATTTATCACTCTTTTTATGATAATTACAACTTCGACATTTTTGTTTAGCACATGTCTAATGTTTATCAAATACAATGCATGCCGACACATCTACAAATCAATGCACAAAATCAATATAGAAACATTAGTTTGTCATATTCAAACTTCATTTGTCACATTTATCTTGCTCCCGGTTGAGACTATACATCTAGTTAGGACCATACATTCATTCCTAACCTACTTATACAATCATGGACCAACATGTCTTCCAACTACACTTCTAAATTGAAATCATCCATCGGGTCCTATACTTCATATGGGTTGGCCTTTCTTATGAAAATATTATATATAAAAATAAAAACTACCTCATTTGCTAACCTAGAAATCCTAAGGAAATGCACTAGAGAACTCACTTCATACACTTACAAAAGGCATCCAAAGCTCCTTAAATCTCATAATTGCACATCTAAATTCATTAGGACAACACCCACATCAGGTCTAAAGCTATAAACCATGTCAAGGCAACCATATCTCTCATCCACAAGAACTCAAACATCATCTCTCCAAGTATTTTAGCAAGATTCAAGTCAAAGCATGGTTAAAGAAAATGCCAAATCTGATTTATCTATATAAATATAGCATGCTAGGTGTAGAACGACATGTCATTTGAGTCCTTTTCAAAGTAGTGTCAATGTCGGTGGTACAAAGGGGTGCCACAACCCTTCTAATGTTTGTTTTGTATGACTCTTCATCCATAACTAGGGTTTGAGATGATGATTATTCTATTCAAAGAGCCTTGTTACATGTACGACAACTAGGGTTTGATAGTGACAGAAAAATCCAAGAAGTAAAACAACCTATAAAGTTACATAAGCATAATCAGAACATGTCCAAGACCATACATAAGGGGTTATACCAACCGGTACAATCCTAACCTAATGGTATAGTCGGCCCAAGTGCATTTACAATTACTGAGTCCCAATTCCAAGTTAGCTAGTTCATATCTCTTGGTTTCATTGTTGTACAATCTCATATCTCTCCAAAAATCATTTAAGTGCTTGTATACATTTGTTTTGTGCTTTCGATTGCATATTAGATTGATTAGTGCATCACTAATTATTTCTATCTAATCGGAGTTGTAAATATGATCTAGTGTTTATATTGTAAAATCTTTTTAAGATTTTTAATCAATTATTAGCTATTCTAGACCTAATTAAATTGACCTAAAATTTAATTAAGGGTTAAACACCTACCATGCAAAAATAAGGGGAAAAAGAAACAAACCAACAAATTAGACTTGACTCAATTCACTAGTGCATATGTGCTTCCCAATTACGATGAAGCATATAATGCCTTAGTAACACTTGGTTTGATGTTTGGGTTCTAGATAATGGATCCGCTCAACACATGACTTTCCAAAAGGACATCTTTGGGAGTTTTCAGGAAGAAAATTGTAATATAGTATATTTGGTAGACATATCAAGTCTCATGTGACTAGAAGGCAAAGGGATAATAAGACTCACTTGTTAAGGGCGTATAGACTTCATTCTCCAAAATTTCATATACCTTCTTCAATTGAAAAAACTTCTTGTCCTTGGTGCTCATTCGCCAACAAGGGAACTCTATTTTTTGAACAATGGGGAGGTCATTATCATTAATAATGACAATGCAATCTTATTAATTGGATATGAGGAAGGAACATTGTTAAAACTCAAGGGTGAGCCATCTATATCAATGAATTTATCTCATCTCATTGAAGAAGGTATGTCTACAAGTATGTTGTCACATGCAATATTTTGGCATAGCCATCATGACAACATTATCCTAATGTAAAATAATGGTGTGGAAAGATTTCCTACCATGTCCATGAAACTAGAAAATTCTATGGAGTGTATATTTGATAAACATGAAAGAGAATTGTTCCAAAAGTTAGAGCAAAAGTTGTATTTTTTTCATTGAGAGTTGGGTTCCTATCGATTCTCTCTATCGGTGGTCATAAGTATTTCATATTTCTCATCAAGAACTAAAATAGTATGACTTGGATATGTTTCCTCAAACATAAATCAAAATCATTTGAGATAATAAAAAAATTTTGAACGGTGGTGGAAAATGAAACTCAAATCCTCATTGGGACTCTAAGATCAGATAATGGTGGTGAATACACTTCAAAATCCTTCAAGGCATACCTCAAAGAAAATGGGATCAAATACTATATCAAAGTTGCATGTGCTCCCCAACAAAATGGAGTGGCATAAATAATGAACAAAACTGTGAAGAACATGGTATGGGAAATGTTGTACTTAAAGGGGAAGAATTTACATTTTTAGGTAAAGTTAGCCTAAAAATATTATATCCTCATGCAACCAGTCACCATCATCATTTATTCAAAATAATACTCCATATGAAATGTGGTGTTGTCATCTTCATTAAGTGTATCCTCTTCAACTTTACGGATCCACATGTTACACATTGATCCCAAAGGAGAAAAAGAATAAATTTCACCACATGGATCAAAAATGTGTTCATTTAGGATATTCTAAATCTTCCAAGACATATAGGATCTATAATGAAAAGAAAAATAAATTTCTCATTGCAATGGATGTTGTCTTTTGTGAAAATACAAAGGATGAAGCCAACATCAATTTTCGATTCATTTGACTAGTCTAGAAGTATGCAAAGTTTGATGTCTATAAAGAGGTTGACTTAGATGTTCTAAACAATGAAGGGGGAAAGGAAATCAGATCTATCTTGTCTCCTAAAATATAAAATTACATTCCTCCTCAAGGATAAATTAAAACTTCAACAAAAAGTGAACAAAGGTCACTAGAAAATAAGTCAAAGGATGAAGAAGCTTTGTGTCAAGAAATTGAGGCATTGTCTTCTCTACAAGTACCACAAAAGAACATTCCAAAATGGGAAACTCAAAAATTGAAATATTTCAAACTTAATAAGGTAATAAAAACAAGCACTCAAAGTGCTTATGCAGAGAAATAAATAATAATAAGAGAAGTTCCTTGAAGGAGATAAGGACAAGCAAGCATACTTCACCTTCAATGATACTCTACAAGAAGAAATCAATTTTGCATTGATTCATAACCAACCTCATTAAAAAATTGTGAAAAGTTAGTCCTAGAGAAAAGTGATGTAGAGCCTAAACACCTTTATTCAACTCCAATGTTAAAATGATTCAAAAACACAAAACTATGCCTTTTAGGCCTTCAATCTAGTTTTTCCTCAAGACCAAACACTCCTAATTCATGCAAATTTATTGATTTAATACCTTATCTACTTAACTAATTAATGCATCATGTCATTAGTCCCTATTCCAAGTCAATTCTACCATAAAAATGACATAAATCAAGAAAAGTGTCAATTGTCTTATCTATTTACAAAATTTACCTTTTAGCCTTCTTGAGAAAATGCACTTATTATGTTCATGCTTGAGAGATATGTATGTGCTTAAGACAAACTCAAAATATTTCATATCACCCTTTAACCTCTTTGAGGTGTATGCAAATCTTTAAATTCCAACACTCTTGCTAGATGGATTTTCCACTCTCTACCCTCCTTCCACTTATTTGCTTCCTTCTAGCCTTGCCTAACCTCTTTTCAAGCTATAATTTTTTTCCCAAAGACTCAATTCACAAATAAATTCCTATTCTAGGCACCCATTTGTCTTTACTTATTAGGTACGAAATTTCACTATGTCCTTTTTGCAAATATTCCCTCAAAACCAACTTTCTAGTTACCAAACTAGGTCTTTAGGATTGTGTCATTGTTTGAAACATAGTTTTCATGAACTATGAAAAATATGATATGATATAAACCTTATAACCTTCAATATATTTGAGTGGGGGTTATCAATATCATAAGTTAAACTTTTCATATCTTAGTTCTACCTTCATACCCCTATCTAATAATCTTGTCCTTCTCTGTCACTTAGTATTGCATGACAGTTCTCTTATCCCCGACCGTAAGAAACAAATCACTCAAATGAATTTCTTAACTCTTGCTAAACCAATCTCTCCACTTTCAAATTCCCTATTGCTTGTACACTTTGTTCTTAAACCATTGTTGCACCTACATGTCTCCTATAAACTTGGACATTTTCCAACAATCATGATGGTTTTCAAAGCTTCGATCACCAAATTCCTTCATATTAATACTCCGAAAATTTACTTGAAGGTCACAGAGTTCTTTTCACTCTCTAACACTCTCAACACCCTCCTTTCCACAAAACCCTAAGGAGGGTTTCCAATAAACCCATTAGAGGTAATTTTCTCTCTAAATGATTAAACTACTTCTTCAAAGCATGAAACTTCATCTACAGTATTATCTTGGCCACATTCAAGTATTTTTCTTACCATTCTCACTCAAGTATGGCTCTAAAATCGAAAATGGGTAAAAACACCACTATACTACCCACAGAGACAATGAAATGTTAATTGAGGAAAATCCACACAATGAATTAAAATTTAACTTTCTTTGTAAGACCATTGTTTGAAAGGAATTAGGTATTTAGATTAGTTTCTCACTACTCCTTTTCACAATCCTTGAAATAAGCACTCGACACCAATTACTATCACTTATTTTTAACTCGCAATCCATATTAATCTGTCAAAGCTTGTATATTGTATTCAAGTTTGTTTCCTCAAACACACAATCATGAAAGCTCAAAATATCAAAGTAAACACTTATAAATCAGACTTATTACCATTTTAATCTCTCATATGCGTACATGCATAGGATTCCTTAACCATCACAATACTCAAAACCATGAAAACTATCACAAATCTTATATATACACAAGAATCACTCCTTAAACTTCTTGGAGCTCATTTCTCATCACTTGATCATTCGAATTATGATCAATAAAGTTAAAAATGAGGCTTAAATATGCATTCTCAAGCCTTCCTAACTAACTCTTTCCCTTAAGACCATTCATATTACACATTTTTTTGTCTTTTATTAAATTAGTTTGAAAAGCCTCTCAAAGGATAAACCCAAGTATTTTCTTCTAAATCAAAATTATGAATTTCAATTCCTTAATAGGACCATTTAAAACCTTGCTACATATTAGATGCTCCAAGAAACACACCTAAATGCTAGAACAAGCCCAAATTTACTACAAATTCAAATTGGCACTTTTGGAGGGAAAATGGCTAATTCAAATTTGTGAAGGAACTAGAAAAACCAACACACCTAGTAGACCCTAGATGACTCCTAGACCTATGAATGCACTAAGAAAGCCAAAATTGATGATTTCAACCTTATATACAAGCTAGGAGTGATGTTCATGCATCATACTCCCAAGGGAAAACAAATGTTTTCCCATACTTTGTGCTAGCTTTCCTTCTTCTTCTTTCGTTCTCTGCTTCCAATTGGAGATGATCCTCTAAAATGACTCTTGACTTAATACCAACCCCGCTTCACCTCTATCAATTGTGTTTTACCATCTACCAACCGGTATTCCTATGAAATTATCACGTGTTTGATCAAGATGAAGCTTCTAAGTCTATATATGATCTTTTTACCTTAGATCCGAGTTTTTATATCTGATTCAGTTCATATGTGATGTATCTTTATCCATCATCACTTTGTAGAACCATATTTCTTCTCTTCCTTTTGTTCCTTGTGAGTCATCTCTTCCTTGCATTTTGAAAACATTAAGTTTTTCTAAAAGGATCGCCTTGTCTTAATTGATCCTTATCTTTCTCAATTATCAACACCATATACTTAACATTTAGAGAGAAATTGGATTGAGAAAACTTATCTACACCACCTTTCTTGATCTCTTCACCCAAATTTTTCTTTCTTTCATCTTGTTTGTGTACTTTGTTGGCTTCTTGATTTGTTTTTTCTCTCACTTTCTTGATTGTTTCCTCTTCTTGTAAATTTTGATTGCTTCTTTTCTTCACTATGATCAGTTTCTTGCTCTTCTTTTCTCAAATTTAATGCTCCTAAGAGCTCATCTTGGTCTTCAACTTCCTTGATATCTACATATTCTTCTTTCCTTTCCATTTCTTTACTCACTTGCTCTTGTAATTTGTCTTCATTTTTCCATGCCCTCTATAACTTCTTCATGCTTCTTGTCATATGATCCTCATCTTCATTCATTGTACATGTACCTGCAAAACTAATACTCAAAGAAATATTAGTTTAATAAAATATAGGTTGGCATGCCTCATCTTCCTTCTTCATAACATGTTTTCCCTCTTCTTCACTCTTGATTTCTTCACACAACTTATTCACTCTACTTTTCTTTCTCTCTCTTTCCTCATTACCTCTATCAACTTCTTCAACTAACTTCTCTTCCACTAGACCTTCATGTTGGTCTACAAGAACTTTAGCATGTGATTCTCTTCTCTTTCTACCATCTCTTTTTTGTTTCACCGCATCATTTACATCACGCTTAACTTCTTCTTGTCTTGAAACCATCTCAATCTCACCACATACCTAAAATTCACCATCATCAAAACCATTTATCAAATAAGATTTATGAGGCTTAAGATCCCCGAATAGTGTCTTTTTACATGCTTCTCTAGTCTTTGTCAAGAATATCTTAGCTGTCATCATGATAACCAACACTTTTTGGTTCTTGTTCACCTTTGATGGGTAAAAGAGTGTGGCTTTTCCCATGTGCTAAAATATTTTTTTTTCTTGCCATCATGCATTACTTGCTTATCATATTGCCATGGTCTTCCCAATAACACATAACAAACATCCACATGAACTAAATCACACAACACCTTATCTCTATATCTCTCAATCTGAAACTCTACACCTCTCAATCTGAAAATCTACATAACATTGTTCCCTAACCAAGATAAATGTCCTTTCTTCATCCATGAGACTTGATATGGGTAAGGGTGCATTGTAGTTGTCGAGGCCCTAGCTTCTCTACCATCTTAAAAGAAATAAGATTCTTAGTGATACCACTATCGATTACCATGTTACATCATTTACCCTTAACTTTACATATAGTTCTGAATAAACATTTTCTTTGAGTTATATCATTCACCACCTTACCTCGGTTTCAAAATATTTCTTCGCATAAAACCGACTTACCTCTGTCTTGAATAATGATATTAGCAACTCTATCATCCTCTCTCATCCCCGCATCAATCTCATAACACTCATATGCTTTGTGTCATGCATATCTTTGACACTTGTAGCACTTACTTGTAAATTGCATTTGTTATTTGTCTCATTTCTTAGCATATAACTCATCTCAGCTCTCATTCTTCTTTAAGTTTCCTCCATATTTTCCAACCCTGCTCAACATGCCATCTTCTCTTCCCAAGAATATCTTCTCTCACTTGTACCATTTTTTCTTATCCTTCTTGCAATCACTTTTCGAACAACACTTTTCTCTTTTCAAGAATCTATTATATGCTTTGATATCAAATGATGCAGATCCTAAACACCTTTATTCAACTCCAATGTTAGAATGATTCAAGAACATAAAACTATGCCTTTTAGGCCTTCAACCTAGTTCTTTTCCTCAAGCCCAAATACCCCTAGTTCATGCAAATTTATTGATTTAATACCTTATCCACTCAACCAATCAATGAATCATGTCATTAGTACCCATTCAAGTCAATTCAGCCATAAAAATGACTGAAATCAAGCAAAGAGTTAAGTGTCTTATATATTTACAAAAATTGTATTTTTAGCCTTCTTGAGCAAATGCACTTGTTATGTTCATGGTTGGAGACATTTGTATGCGCTCAAGACAAACTCAAAACATTTCCTATCACCCTTTAACCTCTTTGAGGTGTATGTAAATATTTAAATTCCAACTCTCTTGTTAGATGGATTTTCCACTCTCTACCCTCCTTCCACTTGTTTGCTTCCTTCTAGCCCTTCATTAGGTTGTGGAGCCTATTTTCATGTGTGAAAGTGTTGAAGACTGTACACTAAGAGTACTGTACACTTTCCACGTTGTCTTGCCGGGGTTCGAGGACGGGTGGGCCCCGAGCGGGGTCCGAGGTGGCAGCCCCTCAGTAAGAGGTTCAGGGGCACAAAAAAAAAAATTAGGCGTTAAAACGTGCCCGATATATTGAGAAACGTGATTTTCTCATATGGGCGGGTTTTTGACCCATAGGTTTATGGGACGGTTTTGGCCCATGGTTTTGATACCCACGGTTTTGTAAAACTACTTAAGCAGTTGTCTACTTATATGGTTTTATGCATATGGTAGATATTATGTAACATTGCAGATGTGTTTTGAATTCGGGTGTGAATTTTGTAGAGTTTGTTGAGCATAGCTCCAAACAGATCTGGGTATTATATTGAGAGAGTGGTGGCTTGTAATAAAATCTGAGCAAGTGATTCTTGGTGGACATAGCCCAAATTGGGTGAACCACATTAAATATTGTCTCTTTGTGTTGTGTTATTTTATTCTGCACTTTTATTTGAGATCTGTAATATTTTTGCATATTAGTTTCTCTTTTGTTGCAATTCTCGAGGGATTATTCCGCATATTTTATCCCTTATTTCCTAACACCTTCCTAACCTCTTTTCAAGCTATAACTTTTGGTCCAAAGACTCCACTCACAAACAAATCCCTATCCCATGCACCTATTTGGCTTTACTTATTATGTACAAAGTTTCACTATCCTTTTTGCAAAGATTCCCTCAAAACCAACTTTCTAGTTACCAAACTAGGTCTTTTGAACTATGTTACTATTTGAACCACAATTGTCATGAACCATGCAAAATATGAGATGATATAAACCATATACCCTTCAAAATTGATGCATGAGCATCCTATAAACAAGTCATAAGGACATTAGTTAGCTTATCAAGTGTGTTAGCAAAGTGTGTTATAGGTCATTAGGTGTTGGTAGTAGTCTATGTGGGTATCTAGGCCTTTTAAATTTCAAATGAAGCATTTTCCTCCAAGTCCTAATTCAAATTTGTAAGGTCAAGTTTAGTGTGATTTTAGATTTTATGTGTGTACTTGGAACTCATAAGCTATATAAGGGTAGAATGAGGTCATATGTGGCAATTAGACCCTCTCTAGAGTCATATGCAATAACAAGAGTTATTTCATGCAAACTTAAGGCAATATTAGGTAAAATGTAACTCCTTTGGAAGGGAATCTTGTGATAAACCATCCTTGTAACTAACTAACTAAGCAACAAACTCAAGTAACGGGTGAGAAGGAGAGTATATGAGGAAAAATGTAACTATTTCCATGCATTTTATCCGGATATGAATCAACTATGAAGTTTCAAGAGGGGAGAAAATAAGGAAACTCAGGTTTGTATAGTTTTTGAAGGATTTTTGTGTTGACTCGGTTTGTGTTAGCTTCTTGTATGATTCTTTTGTTTTTTCATTGTACATGTAAGTGATTCTTAATCTCAAAACGGAGGTAAGGATATCTTAGACTTAGTTGTGAGTTTATTGATCTTGTCTTGTTCATAGTTCGGGTTCATTACTTGATGATCACCTCTATATCATTGTATCACAAGAGTTGCATAAATTCCTTGTAGGGAGGAAGATGATAAATTTATCAAGCTCCTAGAGCTTTAACATTCAATTATTTGCACATGACCGAGGAGATCGAGTGAGTTTGTGGTTACTTGGATCTATGCATTGCAGGTTGAGAGTACCCATTTAAGGGTGAGTTAAGATAGGTTTTGTGTTAGAGAAACGTGGAAAATGTTGATTGTTGGTGGTCAAAATTACACCCATGTCTCGGATTTGGAAGAACTGAGTCGTTTGAGACAACAATGGAATTATCTCTAAGTTGTAGGACTTTGTGCGCTTGAGACGAATCTCCGGAGAAGGTCGATTCCTCTATCTATTTCTACTCTTACTACTTCTCCTAATGTTGAAAGGGAAAACTAAGCTAACAATGCCAAGGGACCAGGGATAGAAGGATAATAGAAAGAAAATTTAATCTAAGGAAGGTGATAGCACTAAAAAAAGAGGGATGAACACTATTTGTTTTAAGCGAAAATGAAGGGAAAGGCATGAAATAAGGTTAGGCAAGTGTAGCACAACTAAAATGCATTTATCATATTAGTTTCATGGAACACAACTAAAAATGGAACTACAAGGGACGTAGAATGATACAAAAAGCATGAAATGTAAAAGAAAGGCAAGAAGAAAGAATACAAACATGATTAGGACAGAGAATACTCACAAAACAATGTTTTCATTACTTCTAGAAATGCATAGAACTATTACAATGGCAAAGGAGGTCGATATCCACATGCACGAGCCAGATATAGAGGTCTGTGACTCATAATACAAAAATATGAAGTCCTTACCAAAGTGCGTAAGGACTAAAATGTCCAACATTAACAATGAGCCCAACTCTTACATTTATAAATGAATTCCTAGAAGAAGAGGAGGGAAAACTTGAATTTGAAATACAACCACCAACAAGAAACATTCAATTCCTGCAAATCCACCTGCAAATCTGTCAAATGTACTTCCTCAAGTCTATTTGGCATGTTGGAGAATGAAAGAGGGCACATTAGATCAAATCGGGTGGTTGGAGCAATCAAATCTACTCATTAATGCCAAAAAGATGTTTTCCCATTTCTCACCTACCAGATCCACCAAGAATTTGAATTTGAATATCTAACATTGTAGCCTACGTCAATAGCTATCAATTAAGACTAGGCACGCACCGATCAAAGCTTATAGCAAAAGATATGGTTGTCGAAGTTTTTCAAATTCATCTCGTGTATGCAAGACACGTGGCAATGCTTGATTGAATGAAAATATGGTCAACTATATAAAAGTGATTTGTCATTTTTTCCATGTTTCACTTACTGGTTAGTTCGCAAGGACTCGGCGCCCTATGGACAAACTTTAATAGGTTGTGTGTGGCACACTCAAACATGTTAGAGAATGACATGGCAGGGGAAGAGCTAGGAGGGCGCAAGGGTATGCACGCAGAAGAACGAGGCGCATGAGGATGACAAAGGAAGGCACACATAATCATAACACGCACAGAGGAAATAAGGAAAACTAGTGAGTGGAAAACGTATGGTCAAGGCGCAACTATTACAAAGTAATGTGTGGGGCGCGCGAGAGGGCCAGGGACTTAGTTGATTGAAGCAAGTGTAAGGTGCACACGCAAGATGAATATCTTGCTAGGAAGAAGGTAAATGCATAGGAGATGTGTGCAAGCTAAGAGCGGAACAAAGAGGAAAAGGAAAAAAGGGACAGGGGAAAAAGGGAAGCGTGTAAGAGCGCTTGAGAAAATGGTGACTAAGTGAATGTGCCAAGGAGACAACTGAGGTGTGCACCACTTGCAATGAAGATCTTTGAGCTAGAATATGTATGTAAGTTGTCCAAATAACTAGGAGAGTTATTTGGATAACATTTTTGGTGACTTTTAGGGCCATCTTCCTGCTAGATGAAGGAGATCAATAGCCTGTAGCATCCATTGGGCATGGATTTTGTTGTGTAATCATGAAATTATGATCTTCACTTTGAAGAACTACCCTTTAAGTCACTTGAAGGATCATTTCTTGACTCTATTCGAATCCTGCAAACTGCTGAAAGAATACCAACACCTTAGAATCAAAAGAAGAGCACGTGCATAAAGCACGCGAGAAGAAAGAACTTATGTACAAACAAATAGTGTGCATGCAATGCACTATGAGGAATTGAAACTACTCTAAAATTTACAAAATGATGCAACAGACTTAATGGAAGAGTTTGAGATAGATCCCATTTACTGGAATTTACAATGTGCCTCCATCAAGATGAGTTAACTCGAAAGAGTTAGCCTCTTTGCATGAACTGATGATATATGGGCCACTCTAAAGTGCATCAAACTTTGAATGGCACCCGGTTTAGCTCTCGTCAAGTGTCCTATTTCAAGACCAAGTCCCCAACTTTGAAATCTTGAGGCCTAGCCATACTTGTCAGACTATTTCTTTGTTGTTTGTTGATGTTGTTCTAGCTTGATCATGGCAGAGTTCCTTGATTCTTCAAGATTAACCAACTCGTCATTCTGATTTCTCTCTAGTCTACGCCTTCAAACTCCAACTATTGGGCAAGCGCCAATGATTTTAACTCCAACGTCAAAGGAAGGGTAGCCTCCTTTCCATAGACAAGCTTGTAAGGAGAAGTACCTATATTTTTTAATTATGGTTCTATTTTCCCAGAGTGCGCACGCGAGACCTTTGTATGCCATTGTCTTTGGCTAATGTTCATTGTGCACTTCATGATCCTGATCAAGTTCTTGTTTGTTGACTCTGCCAAACCATTTCCTTGAGGGTAATAGTTGGAATAAGTCTTCAGATAGATGCCCAGATTTAGAGCCCAATTAGTGATTTTAGTGCCAAAGAAGAATTTTGCATTATCAAAGATAATGGTTTGAGGAATGCTAAACCTTGTGACTATACCCTTGAGAAATTCAAGGATGGATGACTCGGTTATGTTGGTGCTCAATTTGATCTCACCCCGTTTGTCCTTGAAATTCTTTAGTTTGCGGGCTCTGTCGTGTTTTCTATCTCCCCGTATTGATGCATGAAAGCTCGTCCTTCATTTGGTTGCCATGATCAATCTTTTCCTTTGGTCGAGGATCACTTAAAGTCCAGAATTTGTTTTCCATTCCTCTGTCCATGTGAAATAATTTGTAACTTGGGCATAAAATTGGTTTTTTCCCTTCCTTCCATTTTTCCATAGTCACGTTTTGTTTTCCTGTCAATCTTTGTCCCAATACCGTGGAAAAGTGGTCCTTTCTGATTGGATGCAGCTCGGTGGATCACATTTGGGCCTTATATCATTTCCAAATTCTCTGTCCTTAAAGAAAGATTCATTTCTAGGTGCAAATGGTGATTTTCCTGCATTTTACTATTTGGATGGGTGTGTTTTCCCCATCAAATTTATATCTCAACATCTATGGAACGTGGCCCTTTCTGATTGGATGCGGCTCGGTGGGGCACTTTGAAACTCTAAGGCCTACTTCAACTCAAAGCTTGTCCACGTGGAGGGTCGGTGCTCATCTAAAAATTCACCTTTTACTTTGACCTTGGAGTTGCGCCAAGGAGACATGTGGAGCTTTCCGCTGCCTTACCCAGACTTAGACATTTTTTCATGCGGTCGGTGCAGCTTTTTTGAACCATGAACACATGGAGGGCCGGCGCTCATTTGAGGATCCGCCTCAGGGTCCCACCTTAGCAATTGCACCAAGGAGACACGTGGTGAGCCCGCGCTTGTTTGGGGTCTCTACTTTTGGGGACCATATAAAAGTTGTGCCAGGGAGACACGTGGAGGCTTCCGTCAGCTCCTCTCTATACTTCAAATTTTCAAGCAACTTTCTAAAGGCTTGGGACATGTGGAGGGACCGCGCCTATTTTGGGACCGGCCCTAAATTTTATTTTGAAGAAGCATCAGGAGGACACTTGGAGGCTTCCGCTCACTTTTCCCTTGCTTGGACTTTTCAATGGCCAAGGAAAATTGTCTCAAACCCTAGACACATGGCGCCTTCCGCTAGTCCTTCAAATTTTTCAACAACTTTGTCAGCCTAAGACACATGGTGAGCCCGTGCTTGTTTAGGGTCTCTGCTTTTGGGGACCATCTCATAGTGCGCCATTGAGACACGTGGAGGCTTCCGCTAGCTCCTTTTTATACTAAGACTTTTCAAAGGCCAAAAGATGATTTTTTTGGGCCCAGGGCATGTGGAAGGCCGCGCTTCTTTGGAAATTTGTTGTTAGGCTTGTGGAGCCTATTTTCATGTGTGAAAGTGTCAAGACTATACACTAAGAGTACTATACACTTTTCATGTATCCTCGCTGGGCGGTCGGGGTCGGGTGAGCCCCGAGTGGGGGTCAGGGGAAGCCCCAGTGAAGCAAATTTTTGGGGTGATTTATTAACCCTAGAAAATTTATTTTTAGGTGTAAAATTTTTTTGGCCTCTAAAAATACACCCGATATAGTGGGAAACGTGCTTTTCTCATATGGGCGATTTTTTGACCCATAGGTTTATGGGATGGATTTTTCCCATGGTTTTGATACCCACGGTTTTGTAAAACTGCTTAAGCAAGTTGTCTATTTATATGGTCTTATGCATATGATAGATGTACAAGCAAATGTATTGCAGATGTGTTTTGAATTCGGTGTGAATTCTGTAGAGTTTGTTGAGCATAGCTCCAAACGGATCTGGGTATTGTATTGAGAGAGTGGTGGCTTGTAATAAAATCTGAGCAAGTGATTCTTGGTGGACATAGCCCAAATTGGGTGAACCACGTTAAATACTGTCTCTTTGTGTTGTGTTATTTTATTCTACAATTTTATTTGAGATCTGTAATAATTTCTACGCATATTAGTTTCTCTTGTTACGATTTACGTGAGGGATTATTCGCATATTTTATCCCTTATTTCCTAACAAATTGGTATCGAGCCTGGTTTGGTTTTGAAGTGTTGAATCACAAGGAAAGTTTTTAGCTTGAGTGGGAGCTATGGCAGATGAAGGAAGATCTAGGGTTGATAAATTCAATGGGTAGAATTTTAGTCTTTGGAAGATGCAGATGGAAGATTACCTTTATCAGAAGGATCTTTATACTCGTTTTCGAGAAGGTGAACAAACCCTCGAGTAGTATGACAGATGCGGAATGGGATTTGTTGGATCGGAAGGCACTTGGAACGATCCGATGAGTCTTGCATCTTCGGTATTATTTAATGTTTCAAAGGAAAAGACTACAAAAGATCTAATGGATGCATTAGGAAGTGTATGAAAAACCCTCTCGCCTCTAATAAGATATTTTTAATGAAAAATTTGTTTAATATGAAGATGTCTGAGAATAGTTCAGTAGCAGATCATTTAAATGATTTTAATACGGTTGTGAATATGCTAGCTTGTTACAATAGAATTTGATGAATAAGTTAGGGCTTTATTAATTCTGTGCTCTTTACCTGAGAGTTGGAATAGCCTGGTAATGGTGGTAAGTAACTCGGTTCCAAACTAACTCGAAGTTGAAGTTTGAGGATGTTGTAGGGGTGATTCTAAGTGAGGAAATGTGAAGAAAAAGCTCTGGGGAATCTTCTACTTCATGGAATGCTTTGACAGTGGAAACTAGAGGGAGACAGAAGAATAGAGGAAACCGTGGAAAATCAAAAGATCGGCAAGGTCAAAATCAAGAACAAGATTGTATGTTGGAATTATGGAAAGCCTGGGCATGCAAAGAGGACTGTTGGGAGCTTTGGGATAAGAAGAAACAACAAGAAGAAAACAAGGAGGTAAATGTGGCAACGGGTAATGTATGTCAGGATGCTTTGATTCTTTCTTTGCATAATATTATTGAATCTTGGGTTTTAGATTCAGGGGCTTCTTTCATGCTTCTTAGCAAATAGGCATTATTTTGTTGATTATGTTCAAGGAGATTTTGGGCATGTTTTTCTTGGTGATGATGAGCCTTGTAGCATAGTTGGAAAAGGTTCTATTCAGGTTAAGATGCAGAATGGGAATACTTGGCTATTGAAGGATGTTAGACATGTGCCTACATTAAGATGAAATTTGATATCGGCAAGGGGTTGGGAAGTGATGGTTATACTGTGATATTTATAGCAGACTCTTGGAAGGTTACCAAGGGTGCTCTTGTGGTGGCAAGAGGTAAGAAGGTTGGAACCTTGTATTTAACCACTGATAGTACTAATGATTGTAATCTTGTGGCTTCAGATGTAGATACAACATTATGGCACTATAGGCTCGGTCATATGAGCCATAAGGGCATGAACATCATAAAGAAGAATTTGCCTGGATATACAGAAATAGGTTTCGATTTCTGTGAGAACTGCATATATGGGAAATAGAAGTGAGTAAGGTTTCTCAAGGTTGGACCTACAAAGAAAGAGAGTAAGTTAGAGCTGGTGCATTCTGATGTGTGGGGGCCAGCTCAAGTATCATCTCTTGGGGGTTCAAGTTATTATGTTACTTTTATTGATGATGCAACAAGGAAAGTTTGGGTTTATTGTATTAGAAACAAATATGATGTATTTGACACTTTTGTTAAATGGAAAGCCTTGGTAGAGAATGAAACATGTCTTAAGCTAAAATGTCTTAGGTCAGATAATGGAGGGGAGTATTACAGCAATGAATTTGATGATTATTGTTCTAAGAATGGAATCGCATGAGTAAAAAAGATTCTAGAACTCCGCAGTAGAATGGGGTATCGAAAGGATGAACAGAACAATAATGGAACGTGCTAGAGCATGAGGTTACATATAAGATCGCTCTTTCTTTTTGGGTAGAAAGTGTGAGCACAAAGCACTGGTATGTACTTGATAACAGAGGACCCTCAAGTGCCTTGGATGGAGGCATACCTGAGGAGGCTTGGTATGGTAAGAAAGTTGATTATTCATTTCTTAGAGTCTTTGGATGTGAGGTGTTTGTTCACATAGACAAGGATGATAGGACTAAGCTAGAGGCTAAATCAAAAAAATGTACTTTCATTGGTTATGGTGGTGATGACTTTGGATATAAATGTTGGAGTATTAAGGACAAGAAAATCATTCGATCTAGGGATGTGGTCTTTAATGAGAAAGTCATGTATAAGTAGCAGTTGCAGGAAAACATGGAAGAATCCAAGAAAGAATATGCAACGGTAGAGGATCTTCCGGATGGGAAAGTGACACATGAATCGGTTCAGAACCCCTCAACAGAACCCCAAACTCTATATTGAGGAGGTCTTCTAGGGTAAAAAGAGAACCGAGCGTTTTTCTCCTTCTCTTTATTATTTATTACTCACTGATAGTGGAGAACCTAGAGAGCTTTGATGAAGCAATGCAAGTAGATGTCAGGAAGAAGTGGGAGCAAGCCATGGATGAGGAGCATCAGGCTCTCATGGAGAACTAGACATGGGATTTGGTGAAGCTACCCAAAGGAAAAAGAGCATTACAGAATAAGTGGGTGTTTAGATTCAAAGAGGAAGAAGGAGGCAAGAAAAGATACAAGGCCGGTTGGTGGTCAAGGGGTTTTGCATCAGAAAAAAGGTATAGATTTTGATGAGATTTTTTTCTCCTGTAGTAAAAATGACTTCTATTAGAACTATTCTTGGAATAGTGGCAGAGAAGACTTGCACTTAGAGTAGTTAGATGTAAAGACTGCATTTCTCCATGGTGATTTGGAGGAGCTATATATGCAGTAACCAGAAGGATATGAAGTCAAAGGTAAAGAGGAGATGGTGTGCAAACTGAAGAAGAGCTTGTATGGCCTGAAACAAGCTCCACGTCAATGGTATAAGAAGTTTGATAGCTTCATGATGGAGCAAGGTTATATCAGATGTCATTCTAACCATTGTGTGTATACAAAGAAATTTGAGGATGGAAGTTATATTATCCTGTGTTTGTATGTTGATGACATGTTGGTTGCAGGTAAAAACATGCAGGAAATAAAATTACTCAAGAAGCAGCTAAGTGAATCCTTTGCTATGAAGGATTTGGGTGCAGCCAAACAAATCCTTGGTATGAGGATATCTCGGGATAGGAAGGAACGGAAGTTGACTTTATCTCAGGAAGAGTACATTAAGAAGGTCTTGGAGAGGTTTAATATGCAGGATGCTAAACCGGTTGGGACTCCTTTGGCAGGCCATTTCAAGTTATCAAAGGAGCAATGTCCCAAGATAGAGTAGGAGAGGAACCAAATGTCCAAGGTACCTTACTCATCAGTAGTTGGTAGTTTGATGTATGCTATGGTGTGCACTAGGCCTGATATTGCCCATGCAGTGGGAGCTGTGAGTAGATTTATGAGTGATCCAGGTAAAGAGCATTGGCAAGCAGTAAAGTGGATCCTTCGGTATTTGAGAGGGACCATGGGGATAGTTTTGTGCTATAGTGGATCAGACACCACTTTACGTGGTTATGTAGATTCAAACATGGCTGGAGATGTAGACAGTAGGAGGAGCACGACAGGTTATATTTACATTGTAGGTGGGACAACAGTGAGTTGGATTTCACGACTACAGAAGCTGGTGGCTTTGTCAACCACGGAGGCTGAGTATGTTGCTGCCACAGAGGCAAGCAAAGAGATGATTTGGTTACAACAATTGCTTGAGGAGTTGGGGCATAAGCAGGAGGAATGTAAGCTACATAGTGATAGTCAAAGTGTTATACACCTAGCTAAGAACTATGCTTTCCACTCTAGGACAAAGCATATACTGAGTTAAGGTACCATTTCATCGGGATGCTTTGGAGGAAGAGAAGTTCAAGTTGGAGAAGATTCATACCAGTTAGAATCCTACAAACATGATGACCAAGGTGGTCACAAGGAAAAACTAAAGTTGTGTTTAGCTTTGGTTGGTCTTCACGAGAAGAAACTAGTGAAGGGTTAAGAAGCTTGCTCGAGAGGAAAACTAGTCTCCAAGTGGGAGATTGTTAGGTTTCCTAACACTTTTCTACCTTAAGTTGAGTTGTGCAAGGAAACATGTGGACGGCTCTAATCTAAAGTTGAGAAGGCGTAGAATCAGCATTGGTTTGCATTTTATCAGATTTTTTTTGCCATTTTTCTCAAGACTCTGGAGATGTGAATACGCATTGTTTTTCATCATTTTTGATGAAATTCCTTGTCATTTTTGTCTGCAAAGTGCCATTGAATGGATTTAGAACTTAATTTGTGAGTCCAAGGATTATTAAGGTTGATATTTTGAAGTTAGAATTGCTCGGGCACTTGCAAAAATGTGAATTACCAGAGAAGATGGATGCGAGACAGAGTTGTAGAGGAAAGAGAGGGAAAAGGATGAAATGATAGAGGTTAGCAGCACAAAGGATGAAAAAGGTGTTGCCTCGAGGGTGAAAAGGATTACTGTCAGATCCAGTTATACAAAGCCTACCAAAAATGATTAAAATGGGGATTTCTCACATGAATAATAAGAATGATTAAAAGGACTATCAAAAAGTTGTGGCATGGCATCCTAGTCATTAGTCGAGGGTCTGAGAAATGTGATCAGTTCATAATTTGTCCACCTAGAAACTTTTGGGTGTGAATTTGTTAAACGTCACTTTTTGAGGAAAATTGGTAACAAGCAAAGGTTCCTCGAATATTCTTCTTTTTTGGGGGAAATTTGGGATGAGTGAGCAAGTGAAATGTATAAATGCAATGAGAATACTCTTGCAAAAGGTGGGGGTTGAATTCTTAAGAGAAAATTTGAGAGAGCCCATCTTCCTGAGAGACCAATCGAGAAACTGTTAATTTCCTATGTTTTAGATTTCAATCACGTCAAGTTGGTTGTGAGTGTACAACCATTGACAAGCTCTGAGACTATTCAAAGAAACTTTCCCCTGCTGATGAATCTAATCAATTTCAAATTAATCTGTGTCAATCTTGGACCAATTTGTGTCTGCTTTTTATTTAGAATGTCTGCAAGTAGTTTTTCTTATTCCTATTGCAATCTTGTGTTAAAGTCCCTCGAATCACACAAGATCTCATCCCTATGATAGTTTAGTGGCATTTGCAATTTCATTTCAAGAAGAGCCTTCATCTGTAATGAGATAAACAATTTAAAATCACTTTACTGTCATTTGTTGATAAAGATTGTCTGTAAGCCTTTGAGTGTATCTTAGGCATGAGGAACCAGGGGTCTTTAATGTTTAATTGAGTCTTTAGCTTGAGCCTTCATGTTAAATTCTTGGAGATTGTGTGAAACCATGCAAATATGGGCCTCCATTGATGCACACCTTCTGGTTGAAGGAATATTTTAGCTATTCTAAAGCTTTCTGTCATTTAGTTTTCCAATTGTTGTGAAGGTTCTCAAAGATTTGGTATAATCAATTTTATCCTGCTTAATCTCCCACCAAAATTATTCAAAAACAATGAATCCATCCTGAACTACCCTGTTTTCCCTGTGTGTCCACAAATGTATAAATTCTACTACCAAAATATGCAAAAGCAATCAAGATTCCATAATGTCTTTAGTAACCTTAGCCCTGTTTAGGAAATATCACCATTCTTTAGAAGTGACAACTCGTGAGAGTTAAATTGTGGTGCATTGATCATATTTTCTCAGGGTCCCCTTCAAAAATTTGTGCAAAGAAGGATATCTTCATTCTCCTTCACCGACAGAGGTTACAAAATGGGTCCTCTCACCTGGTCGAAAGGCATGGCCTAAAGCAAAGTGAGATAGATCAAATCCTTAATGAAGGTGTTATCCATTTCTCTCGATGCCCGAGTGACAAAGAGTTAGAAAAATCCCCTCCTAGCTACAAAATGACTCATAATATGATTTTCTATCTCTCAGTGTCTTGCTAAATCTTTGATGTTTCTTGGTTTCCAAGGGAGAATCAATTTGGATACCAAACACCAATGGGGACTAATTAGACATGGGGATTATTTGATTTATTTGTGTGTCAAAAACACATCATGCGGGGAACTAATTCAATGTGTGATTATTTGAGGGGACCATCCATAAAAAAATATATAATTCTGGTAAATGCTTCTTACAAATTTTAAAGTGAAAATATGTTGTTAAAACATCATCCTGTGTCCCGATTTGTAAGAATGAGAGCAAAGTTACAAGTTTGCATGTGTAATATTTCTAGTTTTTTGTTGGTTTTTTGCACTAAGTTTACATCATCAATGTTAAATATGGGTAAAGGAAGGTCAGATCTATGAATATTTGCATGAATTTAGTGTTGATAGACATTTGATAGATCAATTTTAGTGCATTTGCACAACTAAGGTGAAAATCCTTAGTGGTGACTCCGTATTGAATGAATTTTTGATAAATGTCAAGTGTCTTAACCTCTGTCAATTGCAATTTATCACTAATCTTTGCAAATATGGAAGGAAGAAGATATTTCTTCACTAGAGACCCTACTAGAAAGTTGTTTCTAGAGTTGGGAAAGATGAATTTAGAAGGAAGAAGAATCTGGAAAGTTGTTGGAGATCAGAAATCAAGAAAGAGTTATCAATTGTGGAAACTGATCAACTTGTCATTGAAGATTCCATACTTCCTCAAGTGCTTCTGAATCAGGTAGTCTTTTGTAAATCTGAATTCTCCATCTGGAGAGGGTCCTTCTTTTGTATTTGAAAATTTTACATCTCATTTTGTCCCTGTGTTCTCCAAAGATGATAGGATCTTCCAAGAAACAGAGTTTTTAGAGAACATTCATTCTGAGAATTGCATTCATGTGCCCCACAGACCCCTCACTCCTCATCATTTTTTTCTCCTGTAAGATCACCTCCCAAAAACAATATGGCCCAGCCCCCACCCAGACCTCCATTTTTGTGAACACTTTTGGTCCTATAGATTTTAGAGGTATGGTTGGATATCCAAATGTTGTGCCCCAAGATGTTAGAAATAGATTGCCTAAATTTCAAGGAAATAATGCCATTATTGGGGATCAACACTTAAAGATTTTTGTCAATATGATGGAAGACTTTGAGATTGAATTTGAGGATGTGTACATAAATTTTTTTATTCATACTCTAGAGGAGGATGCATGGGACTGGTATAAATATTTTCTAGACAACTCCATTGATTCATGGACAGAAATGAAGAATGCTTTTAGATTGCAGTATGGAGATAAAAAAAGACCCTAGGTTTCTTTTATCATAATTTGAAAATATAAAAAAGAATCCTAATGAGTTTGTTCATGACTTCAATACAAGGTTCAATAAGACCCTAAATAGGCTACCTGTGATCTTGAGGCCAAGTGATGTTTCTTGTTTAATAAAATACTCTGATGCTTTTGATAAGAAGGTTGCCTATTATTTGAGGGATAAGAACCCAACAACATTGAGGCAGGCCTTCACCATGGCTTTGTAGATTGAAAATAATATCAAGGAAATTGGTAAACCTCCTAAGAGAGAAGGCATCAAGCTAATCAATCCAGAGAAGCCTCAGTCAAGTAAAGTTGTGGATCTGGAGGAGGTTGTGAAAACTTTGGCCGGAGTTGTTAAGGAAATATCCTATAAACTAGCTAGAGAAGAGAAGGGGATTGGACAAGGTTCCCAAGGTCATCATAAAGCACAAGGTCAAGAAATATTTTCAAATCATCCTAGGGGTGATCAAGAGATCTGATGACAGAGGAAAAGGACTCGTGGGATTAGGAAATAGACAGCCCCAAGCCCGTGAGAATAAAATTGTGCTGATCCTTTGACTGCCAGAGTTGTTGTTGTGGAAGAAGCCAATGAAATTGAGTGGTGTGATAGATGTTTCTTGCCACATGCCCCATGTGATGAAGACAAAGAAGTTGAGGAAGTTGATGATGACATTGATGATGATGTGTGCATGATGGGGTGCTCTACAAGCTCACAACAAGGAGCAACTTTGACTGAATTAATCAAGTGCCAAAACTACTGCAGATTTTGGGATTGCATCCACTAGGTATTACCCCTTCCTCCCTCTCATACTTTTGAAATAGATATGGTACAAGATTTTGAATTTCCTAGTAATGATTTTGAATACTTAAGGGCATTAATGATTAAAAAGTATGATGGAGGAATCCCTTCTGAGGAGGATAGGTAGTTGTTAATGAATGTTGTAGTTGGCCATGAAAAGGAATATAACACTAGGAGTAAAGTTGTCAAAGGGGCAGGGCCTCAGGCCAAACCAAAAACTCCAGTTCTCACCAATATCTCAAAAGAAACTCCTAAGAAAGATACATCTGGAAAAGGCCTTGTGTCCCCAAGTAGAACTGGTATCCCTGCCCATGCTCAGACCATGAAAAAAATCCTTTGTTGTCATCGATGAGATGAGTTTCAGTCTTCCTCCAAATGTTGCCTTGCCCAAATATGTTCCTTATGACATTGCCCAAGTCTTGAGTCAGATCAAGATTTTTGTTCCAATTGTTGAGCTGCTTAGGATTCCTGAGCACAAGAAAAGGGCCTTTGAGTATTTGGGATTGAAAGAAGAAAATATTACCCAAGGTAGAAATGTAAACAATGTTGAGACTCCTACCATTCAGAGTTGAAAAACCCCAAGTGTTGGAAGAACTAGGTGAGCCACCTGAAGTATATTTGGGAACATCCTTGGTTGAGTCCCAATTGAATGTAGATCCATTTTTCACTACTGATTATTAAGGATAGGTTGTTACACAATTATATGTTTGATTCTAGAGCATCATGCAATGTTATGCCTCTTGAGGTCATGAATGAATTAGATATCAAAGTGAAAACAACTTATGGGAAGTGCACTGCCATGGATTCAGAGAGGTGCCAGTGGTTGGATGTGTCAAGGGTTTGATAGTGCAACTTGCAGCTTACCCAGGAAAGAACTTAAAACTAGATGTTGTTATTGTTGATTGCCCTGCCAAATGGGGAATGTTGTTATCAAGAAAATGGGTTGCTAGTGTGGGTGGTAGTGTGCAAATGGATATGTATTTTTCCACTATACCTATTGAGGGAAGCCTTGTAAAGTTGTATGGTGAAAAGAAGATGCTACATCTCATTGAGGATCCCAATAATGCTTCCTATGAAGTGTTATACATTGACATTGATGTAGATAACTTTGTTGGATTTTTTGATGGTAAAGAGCACAAAATTGATCAATGCAAGTCTCTTAATCAAGTAGGTTCTCCTTGGACTTTGTTGTTTGATGGGGCTTGCTCTAAATTTGGAAATGGTGTTGGTATTGTTCTGATATCTCCAGGCCAGGAAGAGTTTGTTTTCTCTTTTAAACTCAACTTTGAGTGCACTAACAATATTGTTGAATATGAAGCACTATTATTGGGTCTAAGAATTGCTTGGAAATATGGTATTAGAGACATCATTGTTAAAGGAGATTCAGAGCTAATTGTCAAAGTTAGAAAATTGTATGCAACAAAAAATTAGAGAATGAAGCAAGTATAAGCATGTAGTCTGGGATTTCATTGAGATGTTTGACTCCTTCAACATAATACATCATGATAGGAAGTACAATACTCTCTAGAGAAAATTGGCCGTATTGGGGTCCAGATTTGAAAATTATACTATATCCCCTATTGTGAGTATAATATTGAGGTATTGACTAGGCCATCTATTCTTGACAATGTTAAACACTGGAAAGTGTTCAAAGATGATGCCCAGGTGCAAAAAGGTTTTTTAGAACCAAGGAGAATTTTTGTTGATCAACGTATAGATTGGGAGCCAATGGTTTGTGTGGCTGATGGAAAGGAGACTTTATTTGGAAAAGACATCATTCAGTTGAAGACTAATACTATTCCTAGAGGTTTGGTAGCACTTGAATCAAACTTTGATAATGTTGATGATTGCATTGTCAACAGACACATGTCAGCCTCGAGGGATGTTGAAGAGCATGACCTAGGCATGAAGGATAAACCACGTAAGATCTGGCTAGGTAGAAATCTGAGCAAGGAAGAAAAGTAGTCGTATGTCCAATTGTTGAAGAAATACAGGACTTACTTAGCATGGTCTTATTCTGAACTGAAAGCATATAGAGAGGATCTTTTCCAGCATGAAATTCCCTTAGAAGCTTCTGCCAAGCCATTTAGGTAGAAACAGAGGCCAATCAATCCACTCCTTTCCTGAAGATGCAAGAAGAATTGAAAAAATTGAGGGATGGAGGAATCATACAACCCACAAGGTACTCATCATGGGTTGCAAACTTGGTACCTATTAGAAAGAAGAATGGAGATATAAGGTTGTGTGTGGACTTTAGAAACTTGAATAGAGCATCAATGAAGGATAACTACCCTCTGCCAAATATGGACAATATGTTACAATTGGTTACTGGTTTGGAATTTTATCCACCTTGGATGGTTTTTTTGGATATAACCAGGTAGTTGTGAAGGAATCAGAGTGAATCAAGACTACCTTTACCACTCCTTGGGGAACATATGTATATGTCAGAATGCCTTTTGGTCTAATGAATGTTGGAGCCACTTTCCAAAGAGAAATGGATGTAGCTTTCTCTAGCTATATTAATGATTTCATTGTTGTATATCAAGATGATGTGACTGTTTTCTCTAGAAAAAGGAGTGACCACCTGCAACACTTAGAAAAAATGTTGTTAAGATGCAGGGAGTATGGTATTTCACTAAATCCCAAGAAGTGCCATTTTGGAGTTTAGAAAGAAAAGTTGCTTGGACACATTGTGTCAAAGGAAGGGGTCATGATTGATCCTGAAAGGGTAGAAGCCATCAACAAAGTCCCTATTCCAAGAACCAAGAAGGGAATTCAATCCTTTTTGGGAAGATTAATTTTATTAGGAGATTTATCTCCAACTTTTTTGAACTAACTATCCCAATCACTAGCATGCTAAAGAAAGACCAAAGTATCAAATGGGAAGAAGCAACTATTCAAGATTTTTCTGGGATCAAAGAAGCATTAAAGAATGCCCTATTTTAGCAGCTCCAGATTATAAGAAGGCTTTCCAAATGTTTTCTTTTTCTTCAAAAAGTACTATTGCATCTTGTGTTGTTGTAGAAGGATGATGAGGGAGCTGAAAGACCAATTGCCTTTTTCAAGTAAGGCATTACAAGGAGCTGAGCTAAAGTATACTATCATGGAGAAGAAGAATTTTCTTTGGTAAAAGCAACAAAGGTCTTTAGGCCATATATTCTGAGTTCCAAAAGTCATTGCTTATGTTCCCCACACCATGGTGAAAGATATCCTATCAGAAATGGAGGTTTCAAGCAAAAAGATGTCGATGGGTAAACAAATTGCAAGAGTATGATATGGATATCCAAAAAAAAAAAAATTGGTCAGAGGTTTGGGCCTGGAAAAAACTTATGGTAGAGAGCAATCTATAGACAATTGAGGTAAATGAAGTTGAAGAAGAAAGGTTGAATGTCCTTGAAAAACTGATAAATTTGAATGGTACAAGGACATCATTTTTTATCTCAAACATCTACAATGCCCTAAACATTTGAGCAAGAATAAAAAAGAGCACTTAAGTTAGCTTCCCAAAAATATGTCATTACTGATTTTGGGTTAGCTTGGAAGAACCCTGAGGGAGTTCTCTTAAGATGCATTACTGAAGATGAAGCCCCTAAGATAATTGTTGATCTCCATGGAGGATTTTGTGGGGGACATTTTTTTGGAAGAGTCACAACTCATAAAATCTTAAGGGCTGGTTATTGGTGGCCAACTCTTTTCAAGGATACAACTCTGTTGGTAAGAAAATGTGAAAGTTGCCAATGCTTTTCTGGAAGACTAAAAGCTTCAGGCTCCCTTCCTTTTGCAATCATGTATCAAGTTGAAGCCCCATTTAGGAAATGGGGAATGGATTTCATTGGGGAAATTTATGATCCTTCAAGTGTAGGCCATAAGTGGATACTAGTGGCCACAGATTACTTCACCAAGTGGGTGGAGGCAATCCCCACCAAGAAGGAAACTCACCAAATTGTCATGGATTTTATCCTGAATTATATCATTTGTAGATTTGGGGTACCTACCAAAATAGTTGTTGATAATGCCATGAGCTTTTGAGCTAAACCTTTGGTGGCCATGTGCCATGAATATGGGATCAATTTGACATATGCTTCTAATTATAATCCCCAAGGAAATGGACAAGCAGAGTCCAACAATAAAAATATGTTGAAGATAATTAGAAGAACTTTGGAGTTGAACAAAAGGAAGTGGGGTGAGTAGTTGAAGTTTGTTGTTTGGGCTGATCGAATCACTATTAAATGAGCTACTGGAAAAATCCCATTTGAGTTGGTGTATGGAACTCAAGCTCTCTTCTGCCCCTGCATATGCAATTGTCTTCATTTCAATTTCTTCAACAACTGGAAGATCAAGAGGTTAGTCCCTATGATGCTCACATAAATCAGATTGTTGAGTTAGATGAAGAAAGAAGGGCATCCCATCAGAGGCATGTAAAATTAGAGAGAAATTGAAGAAGTTGTTTGATAAGAAAGTGACTCCAAGAGCTTTCAGTGTGGGAGATCTTGTGCTATTATGGGATAACAGGCATGAGGATAAGGGAAAACATGGAAAGTTTGATGCATTGTGGATGGGCCCTTATTCAATTGACATTGAATTGGTGAACATACCTTCTTCTTAAAAGACTTAGATGGGGAATTGCTTGAGTTTCCTATTAATGGAAGGCATTTGAAACATTTCCTTGATTGATTTCTCATAATCAAGGTATACACCATTATACAGTGTATAGTCTTTTGGTTTCTTTTTTACTTTCATGTTTTTTTTTTTTTTCATCCTGGTCCTTGGTGGCCATTTTTTGTTGTTTCTTGGTTCATCCTTGGGGGAGTTGGTTATTATTGTTCTTCTCTGCAAGCTTGTTCTTTGACTCCATTGCCCAATGGTTTATTTTTGGCACTTGGTCTGCTATTTGTTCTTGTGGCACTCACAGGGAGTGCCCATCCCCGAGTCAGAGCTGATGTTGGTGCTCAATTTGATCTCACCCCATTTGTCCTTGAAATTCTTCAGTTTGTGGGCTCTGTCATATTTTTCTATCTCGTATTGATGCATGAAAGCTCTTGTCCTTCATTTGGTTTCCATGATCAGTCCTTTCCTTTGGTCGAGGATCACTTTAAAGTCTAGAATTTTTTTTCCATTCCTCTGTCCATGTGAAAGAATTTGTAACTTGGGTGTAAATTGGGTTTTTTCCTTCCTTCCATTTTTCCACAATCACGTTTTGTTTTCCTATCAATTTTTGTCCCAATACCTGTGGAAAAGTGGTCCTTTCTGATTGGATGTGGCTTGGTGGATCACATTTGGGCCTTATATCATTTCCAAATTCTTTTCCAAAGAAAGATTCATTTCCAAGTGCAAATGGTGATTTCCTACGCATTTTATGGTTTTTGTGTGTGTTTTCCCCATCAAATTTATATCTCAACATCTGTGGAAATGTGGCCCTTTTTGATTGGATGTGGCTCGGTGGGGCACTTTGAAACTCTAAGGCCCACTTCAACTCAAGTCTTGTCCATGTGGAGGGTCATGCTCATCTAAAAATTCACCTTTTGGTTTGACCTTGGAGTTGCGCCAGGGAGACACGTGGAGGTTTTCAGCTTGCCTTGCCTAGACTTAGACATTTTTTTTTCATGTGGCGGTGCAGCTTTTTGACCATGGACACGTGGAGGGCTGGCACTCATTTGAGGATCCACCTCTTGGGTCCTACCTTAGTAGTTTACCAAGGGACACGTGGTGAGCCCGCACTTGTTTGGGGTCTCCCTTTTGGGACCATCTCAAAGTTGTGCCAGGAGACACGTGGAGGCTTCCGCTGGCTCCTCTCTATACTTAAAATTTTCAAAACTTTCTAAAGGCCTGGGACATGTGGAGGGACCATGCCTGTTTGGGGACCTACCCCTAAATTTTATTTTGAAGAAGCACCAGGAGGACACTTGGAGTTTTCCACTCACTCTGCCCTTGCTTGGACTTTTCAATGGCCAAGGAAAACTTATCTCGGACCCTAGACACATGGTGCCTTCCACTGGTCCTTAAAATTTTTCAACAACTCTTCTCAGATGAGACACGTGGTGAGCCCGCATGCTTGTTTGGGGTCTCCACTTTTGGGCACCATACCAAAGTGTGCCAAGGAGACACGTGGAGGCTTCCGCTGGCTCTTTTTATACTGAGACTTTTCAAAGGCCAAAAGGAATTTTTCTTGGGCCCAGGGCACGTGGAAGGCCCGCGCTTGTTTGGAAACTTTCCTCTATACTTCACCTTTGTAGTTTGTGCCAAGGAAACATGTGGATGGACTCTAATCTAAAGTTGAGAAGGGGAAGAATCAATGGTTGTTGTGCATTGCATCTATTTTTCCACCATTTTTTCTCCAAGACTCTGGAGATGTGAATACGCATTATTTTTCATCATTTTTGATGAAATTCCTTGTCATTTTTTTCTACAAAGTGCCATTGAATGGATTTAGAACTTAATTTGTGAGTCCAAGGATTGTTAAGGTTGATATTTTGAAGTTGGAATTGCTCGGGCACTTGCAAAAATGTGAATTACCAGAGAAGATGGATGCAGAGTAGAGTTATAGAGGAAAGAAAGGGAAAAGGATGAAATGATGGAGGTTGAAGTGCAAAAAGGATGAAAAAGGTGTTTCCTCGAGGGTGAAAAGGATTCCTATCAGATCCAACTATATAGAGCCACAGAAAATGATTAAAATGGGGATTTCTTCACATGAAAGAATAATAAGAATGATTAAAAGGACTATCAAAAAGTTGTGGCATGGCATCCTAGTCATTAGTCGAGGGTCTGAGAAATGTGATCAGTTCATGATTTGTCCACACTGGAATTGTGGGTGTAAATTTGTTAAACGTCACTTTTCGAGACAAATTGGTAACAAGCAAAGGTTCCTCGAATATATTCTTTTTTTGGGGAAATTTGGGATGAGTGAGTGAGCAAGTGAAATGTATAAATGCAATGAGAATACTTTTAAAAGGGTCGGGGTTGAATTCTTAAGAGAAAATTTGAGAGAGCCCATCTTCCTGAGAGACCAATCTGAGAAACCTGTTAATTTCTATGTTTTAGATTTCAATCACAAGTCAAGTTGGTTGTGAGTGTACACCATTGACAAGCTCTGAGACTATTCAAAGAAACTTTCCCCTGCTGATGAATCTAATCAATTTGAATTAATCTATGTCAATCTTGGAAAATTTGTGTCTGCTTTATTTCAGAATGTCTGCAAGTAGTTTTTCTTATTCCTATTGCAATCTTGTGTTAAAGTCCCTCAAATCACACATAGGATCTCATCCTGTGATAGTTTAGTGGCATTTGCAATTTCATTTCAAGAAGAGCCTTCATCCTGTAATGAGATAAACAATTTAAAATCACTTTACTGTCATTTGTTGATAAAGATTGTTTGTAAGCCTTTGAGTGTATCTTAGGCATGAGGAACAGGGGTCTTTGATGTTTAATTGAGTCTTTAGCTCGAGCCTTCATGTTAAATTCTTGGAGATTGTGTGAAACCATGCAAATATGGGCCTCCATTGATGCACACCTTCTGGTTGAAGGAATATTTTAGCTATTTTGAAGCTTTTTGTCATTTAGTTTTCCAATTGTTGTGAAGGTTCTCAAAGATCTGGCATAATCAATTTTATCTGCTTAATCTCCCACCAAAATTATTCAAAAAAATGAATGAATCCACCTGAACTACCCCTGTTTTCCCTGTATGTCCACAAATGTATAAATTCTACTACCAAAATATGTAGAAGCAATCAAGATTCCATAATGTCTTTAGTAACCTTTAGCCTTGTTTAGGAAATATCACCATTCTTTAGAAGTGACAACTCGTGAGAGTTAAATTGTGGTGCATTGATCATATTTTCTCAGGGTCCCCTTTCAAATTTGTGCAAAGAAGGATATCTTCATTCTCCTTCACCGAAAGAGGTTACAAAATGGGTCCTCTCACCCTGGTCAAAAGGCATGACCTAAAGTAGTGAGGATAGATCAAATCCTTAATGAAATGATTTATGGCGAGCATAATTTTGAACTTCTTGAGCATGCACATAATGGCATAGACCTATTTCTCCGTATGACTATATCTTAATTCATAATCCTTTAGCATCTGGCTAAAGAAAGCCACTAGTTGTTCCAGCCCTTGTTTATTTTCTTGGGTTAAGACAAAGCAAAGTAACACTTGCATCAAGCACCATAAGCATAAAGGATAAAATCCTTTGAATAATTCGGGTTGATGAGTGATGGCGCGCAAGCAATCTCTTGCTTGATTTTTTTGAAGCTTTCTTTTCCTTTTATTGTCCATCTGAAAGTTATGTCCTTCTTGAGCATCAAGGTGATGGGTTGAACCAGTCCTACAAAGTTAGGAATAAAACACCTAACAAATTGATCTTACCGAGGAAGGACTACAAGGCCTTTTTGTGCGCTGGTAGGGAAAGAGCTAGGATGGCTGAAACGCACTCAGGATCAATTACAATGCCATCCTTTGAAACCACATGGCCCAAGAGCTTTCCTTGTGCCACTGTAAAATTGTACTTCTTGGGGTTAAGAGATACCCCATACTTTTGCATCTCTCAAAGACTTTCTCAGTGCACGCCATATGATCTCGCACTTTGCTTTGAGAAAATAGTGATGTCATCAAGGTAGACCAAGATGAACTCATTAATATATCCTTTTAATGTAATATCCATGGCATGTTGAAATGTTGTGCCTGTGTTTGTGAGACCAAAGGGCATCTTTTGATATGCATATGTTCCCACCTAGTTATGAGCGTTGTTTTGAATTGATCCTCTTCCTTGACCAGATCTGGTTGAAACCTAAATACCCATCCAACATTGAGAATCTTTGTGTGTCGGCCATAGTCTCTGTAGAATTTTCTCCATCAAGGCAAATGATAATGATCCTTTAGAGATGCCTTGTTCAAGTCTCTGAAATCAACACAGAGTCTGATTTCACCGTTCTTATTGCGTACCATTACTAGATTCGTGACCAAGGTAGAGTACTTGATGGGAAAAATAATCTTCGCCTCAATGATTTTGGATAACTCCTTCCTCATAAGGGGCTTTATCTTTGGATTAACTAGTCGATGTTTTAGTCTAATTGGATTGATACAGGATCAAGGTCAATGGAGTGTTGAGCAACACTTGGATCAAAACCTTTGAGTTCTTCATACTCCCATGAGAAGATATCACTTTATTTTTGACAGAGAGAGATGAAGGCCTATTTTTCATCATGCACACAAGCTTTACTGAAAGCAACTCCTTTCGCATGTAATAGTGACTGGGGAGCAGTCTTCTTACGTGGTGCGCATATACTTTTCTTCACCCTTGAACTCATCATCAAGGCTAAACATTTGTTCTAAGGTGACCAGCCCTTTAGGAAAATTGTTTGTCTTCAACTATATTATTTGGTCACCATAGTTGTCATGCAAATCAGCTTGCATACTTGATGAGAACTCAGCTTCATTCTGGATGAACTAGACAATTTGTGCATCATTATCAAACACTTTCCATCTAGTGTTATTATCTAGAATGGATGGTCTAATCACCATCTTAATGTGTTGAGTGTTTCCTTTGAAAAATTCCTTAGCAAGAGAGAACTGTGAACCAAGTGTGGCCATTTGATCAGCTTCCTTATTCATTTTGCGTGGCACCACCTGCAGATTTAGAGCATCAAAGCTCTCAAGGAGGTCCCAAACTCTGTGTCTATAAGCTTTGAGAAGATTATTCTTCATCACACACTTGTTGGTAACCTAGTGGATAACCAATTATGTGTCCCCAAAGATTTGTAGCACCTTAATCTTTTTATTTTCAGCAATAAGCAAACCATGCACCAGCCTCATATTCTGCCATATTGTTAGAACATGTGAACTACAACCTGTGCATGAAGAATAATTTCTCATCTCTAGGGGAAATGAGAACAACTCCTTCTCCCGCATTGTTTATGCTTCTGGATCCATCAAAGTATAACTTCCATAGACCAAGGTTCTCTTCACTTTGCTTGAGCCCACAGCGGAAGCACAACAACTTCTTCAAGAATGCAGTAAGTACTAAGCCCAATTTCATAAGCTTCCAACTCTTCAACATATGGGTCAAATTTATGGTGCCTCTCCACCCACTCATTGAGTACTAGATCAGAATAGAAGGTGGAAGAGGTTGCTCTTTAGAAATTGAAGCTTGTTCTTCTTGGATTAAATAGTTGGCTTTGAGAGGGGATGGGACATATGACTCTACATGATAGGAAAATACTAGCTCAGGTTGTATGGTAAACTAGGTACCATACCTTGTCTTGAGTAACATATAGGTCCAATCAGAAGACAAGTAACCACCCACTTTAGCGGTAAAATATCTTGACAAACATAAGGAAAACAAAGACGGCAAATCAATGATTGACATGTCTTGAGTTATTGTCGAGACTTGGACATGTATGGAGGGTTAACTCAATATTCTTGATGATTCCCAAAGTCATGACAATCGAACCATCAAGTTGTAGGACTCCTTTTTCAAGGGGATATACTTAATACCTAAGACATGGCGATTTTCTTAGGCATGACAAGTACTAAGCTTTGAGTCAATCGTGCGATTATGGACAAAATGTTTTCCTATGATTAAACACATATAGAAGGGTGGAGTTTTAACAACTTTACTTACTTGTTTCTCCTCTTATTAGCAGAGATATTGACAAAAGCATGTAGTTGTTGGGCCAGAGCTTCATGTAATAGGTCTCGCGTTAGGATGGAATGGTCAAGGCATCCCACATTGTGACATTTATGTTTTTCCTTTTCATCTGGTCCACAATGCTAAATGGAAAACCCACTGACTTGCGCATTTGAGGGACAACAACATCCTTTCTTGGTTTCTCGGGTATAGAGGAAGGAACCTCAGCTAACAGAGAGGCTTGACCTACCAAAGGAGGTGCGCACACCACTTCCGTAGGAGCTTTGCACGGAGCTTCGCATGTAGGAACTTGAGTGCTTTTACCATTGGATGCCTTGGTTACCTCTTTTTATTTTTGAGGATCGGCTATGTTCTTTAGAATTGTGACTGCGCATCGGACTCAATCATTCTCCTTTTGTATCTTGTGTTGTCTACAACTTGGGTGCACTGTCTATTTGCATCATATGCAGCTCGGTTGATTACACAGAAGTCCTCAACGCCAAAGAACATCATATTTTCCTCTGGAAGAGCTTCTGGCATTTCTTGGTTATCTGTTTCAGGTGCGCTTGTTGAAGGCTCATAGCTGGAAGCATTCTAGATCATATAAGCTTGTGCACGTGCAACATTGGCGCAATGATATTGACTATGAGGTATATTACAAGGAAAGCACCATTCAGAATCATGCGCCATGTTGTTCTAGACTAGGATAAGTGTTTGACTTGTGTTGGGCGTTGGAAGAGGTTGTGTAAGAGGAATAACTTGCAAAGGCAAGTGTGCATTAACATGTCATCTATCATTCTCGTTGGTTTTTATGTATCTTTGATTCCCATACTGATTCTACCAAGGTTGATTGCTTTGGCTTTGTGCCTGATTGGAACTACCTCTATATAGGCGTGTATCGCGACTTCTCTGATGATATGACATTTTTGGACAAGTTTCGAATCAAGGCCTTTAACTCATCATCTTCTTTTCACCGCACTGGGAACTCGCACTAGAAATGGAGCAACAAGAGGATGGGGCGCTAGAGACATCACTGGGAATAAGGGTGCATGAGGCCTAGGCGCTAACTTACCATCTTAAATAAGATTGTTCTTTGCCCTTATTGCAGTGTTGTATGCAAGTAAGGTTCAACCTCCCATGGATTGAATCATGACTAAAATGTCACTATTTAAAGCCCTTAGATAGTATAAGAAATCATGCTAGGTTGTAGGCCTTACCACTTGAGGAATTATGTCCCAAGTCTTCTAGAATTTGATGTTGAAATCAATCATCTACTCATTGGGTGCCCTCTTTGTTGTTGTCATTTGCTCCACAAATGATAAATGATTTGATTTATCTTCAAATTAATTACATAGAGTCGTTCCAAGCTCATCCCAAGTAGAAATAGATGTAGGTCTCAGGCCACGGTACCATTGGAGTTCTTTACCCTTGAAAGAGGTTAGAAACTTGACAACAACAATATAATCATGAGTAATTAGATGGATGAGCATACATTGGCCATATCTTGGATGTGTTCAACAGGGGTGACTTGATTTTTTCCGTGAAGTATGGAATACTCTTGAGCACAACCACTGGCATATCATGTTAGGCATTGAGATTGAGCGGGATTCCACTAGTGAAATTGGAAAAGTTCCTTAGAGGAGGAGGAGGTTAAAGCACCATGGTAGGGCACACTTGTCTATTTTGAGGAGTAGAGTGTGTGCGGTGCGTTAGATATGGGGATGCGAACACGCAAGATCTACGTGTGAACTCTTCTCGGAGATAATTTGGAGTTATGTGAAAGAATCTTGATTCTTGCACTTTTCCTAGTATGCACTCTTCTCATGAAAGGCACTCGGGACTGCTAAATTAGAGATATAGAATTGTTGGGAGTTGTCAGATGTATTGAAATAAGCCCCCAAAGGTTGGAAACACTAAGTTCACACACCAGAACTTAGCAATATGAAATTTAAGCTTACACTTCTTTGGTCCCACCAGGAGTTCTAAAAAACTGTTAGTGATCAAACTTGTACATGTGTCTCGGATCTAGAAGAACTCGAGTCGTTTGAGACAACAATGGAACCGTCTCCAAGTTGTGGGACCTTGTGCGCTTGAAATGGATCTCCGGAGAAGGTCATTTCCTCTATCTATTTCTACTACTACTACTACTACGCCTAATGTTGAAAGGGAAAATTAAGCTAACAATGCGAGGAAGAGGGATGAAGGAAGGATAACAAAAGGAAATTTAATCTAAGGAAGTTGATAGCACCGAGAAAAAGAGGGATGAACATTATCTGTTCTAAGAGAAAATGAAGGGAAAGGCATGAAAGAAGGCTATGCATGTGTAGCACAACTAAAACGCATTTACGATTAGTTTCATGGAACAAAACTAAAAATGGAATTATAGGGACATAAAATGACACAACAAGCACACAATGTAAAAAGGGCAAGAAGAAAGAATACAAAGACGCTTAGGACAGAGAATAGTCACAAAATGATGCTTCCATTACTTCAAGAAATGCACAAAATCATTCTAATGGCGAAGAAGGCCAATATACACATGCACGAGCCAAGATATAGAGTTCTATGACTCAAAATACATAAATATGAAGTCCTTAGCAAAGTGGGTAAGGATCCAAAATGTCCAACATTAACAATGAGCCCTAGCTCTTACATTTATCGATGAATTCTCGGAAGAAGAAGAGGAGGGAAAACTGAATTTGAAATACAATCATCAACAAGAAACATTCAATGCCTACAATCATCAAATGCACTTCCCCAAGTATGTTTCATGTGTTGGAGAATGAAAGAGGTGGTTTAGATCAAATCGAGTGGTTGGAGCAATCGGATCCGCTCATTAATGCCTAAAAAGATGGTTTCCCATTTATCACCTAAGATCTGCTACTTAATTTGAATTTGAATATTTAGCACTATAGCCTACGTCGGAAGTTATCCATGAGACTAGGAACGATCAATGAGCTCAGAGAAAAATATATGGATGAACAGAAGTTTATCAGAGCCATCTGCGTCGCAAGACATGTGGTGCATGATAATGACTAAAAAGATGGTCAATTGTGCCAAAGTGTTTCGTTGTTTCACTCACTAGTTTTCTGCAGGACTTAGACCTATTAGCGTTCTTTGATAGCTTATGTGGCACACTCAAACATGTCAAAGAATGATTAGGGGTTCAAGATCTAGGAGGGTGGTATGAGCGCGAGAAGAATGAGGCGCAGGAGGAGGATGACGAGAAGGAAGGTGCGCATAATCACAATGTGCATGGAGGAAATGGGGTAAACTAGTGAGCAAAAATGTATGGTCAAGGCACAACTATTACAAATTAATGCAGGCGTGAGAGGGCCAGGGACTTAGCTAATTGAAACAAGTGCAAGGTGTGCATGCAGGATGAATAGCTTGCTAGGAAGAAGGTGAATGCATAGGAGATGCACGCAAGGTAAGAGTGGAACAAAGAGGAAAAGGAAAAAAATTGAAAGAGGAGAATGAGAAGTGCGTAAGTGCGCATGAGGAAATGGTGACCAAGTGAATGTGCTAAGGAGACAATCGAGGTGTGCACCACTGAATGACATCTCTATGAATATATTCTGTAAGTTTTCCAAATAACTAGGAGATTTATTTGGATAACACGATGTTATACCCTGAGTAGGTGTAAATGAAGTTTTCAAATTACATGCCTTATGGTGGTAGACTCTATATACTCTATTTTGTTACACGAAGGCATTGAAACCCTAAGTCACGATTCTATATAGGGACAAGAGAGTATTTTCTCGCATTAGCCATCATTACTAACTTGTTGTTATCACCATTAGTGATCTAAGGATGTGTTGAGACCTTGAGACAAGCATTGTTGGAAAAGGGAAAAGATCCATTAGTAGGAAGGCAAGTTCTTATATGTAAACATTGTCATCACGACCGGGTAGTTAAAATTTTGAATATTTCCAAGCTTGAACACGTGCAATCTCTTTATTGTCATGGGAATCACATGCATATTGCTGAAACGAGAAACCGGAACCAATTTCAAGCCTTGATAACAAGTAACATCCATTTTATAGACACATTAAGCCCATCAAGCTCTAAGGTAACCTACATGTAGGAGTTGCCAGGCTTAAAGGCGAGAGGCCCCAAATCAAGGTCTTTAGGCCTAAAATTTGGTACAAGTGATATTGGGAGAATCCTTCAAGGGATTAAAAAGGAAATTTAATGTTTTATTGGTGAAGTTTTGAGCTATAACTAACAAGGTGTTGATACGGTGAGGTGCACAATCACATACATAGTCTAAAGGGCATCTTTACAAAGGAGGTATATGATAGCTAGGGAGTTCAAGCATGAAAATTTGAAGGAAGTACAAAGGACCTAATGGATGCTCGAGATATATATTCGTTCTAGTTTGAATCCATCTACAATATGAGTTATGCATGATTGTTGCTCATCTAAGACCTATTTGAAGGTTTGTGGGCTTAGGGAGAAAAAGTGGGATAAGGAGAGAAGGTGGAAGATTTGAATCCTCAAATTTGGGGTACATCTTGGGGTTGACAAGAGAGCACTAAGGCAAGAAGGAAAGGTCTTCTAGGTCCATATAGTTTCATCTATCCATGATTGTAGCAACCACCTTGTCTTAAGGGTGCTTAAGGACAGTTTGAAAAAGGGATAAATGCGGACATTTATATTTCTTTGAATGCATTTTTATGATGGATTTGAAATTGTGTGAGTAGTGTAACAGGGGGTAATCCATAAGAAGCCTCAATAAAACCTAAAACCACAAGGTACATGTTTGCATCAAGGAGCTAGTGGAGGCAAAAGAAGGAAAACAATTGGGAAACACGAGTAAGTTGATCATCTCTTGATTCATGAACTTTTGTGTAGCTGAAATTGAGTTGGTTTTGATTCTTAAGGGATCAAGGTAAGGGACCTAGTGAGCCATCAAGTGTGAACTTTTTCAGTTATAGTAAGAAGTGAGCCATGATATCCTTATAAGAGATCTCCATTACAGAGTAAGAGTGAAGAACTTGTTTTAATCTTATTGGTAAAGTGAGTATATGCTTGAATCTTTTTTTTTCTTTGCATTATTTGGTATCGAGTGTGACATTGAGATATGAATGAATAGTTTTTGTTGTTGCTAACAATGTGTGGAAGTGTGTGTAGTGGAAAGAGACAGGTAAAGATGAGTGAAGAAGAGAGATCGCAACCAATCTTTGACCATGGATAAAGGATGTCACATTGGATGAAGAAATCAGTAGTAGAGACAGAAGAGGCTAGGTTAAAGCAAGTACATGATAGGATAAGAGAACAAGATCATAATAGAAAAATAGAAAAGATGATGGAAACATGCATAGAGAGATAGTTAAGGGATGTTAGGCCTTATGCATTAGATTTGAGTGATGAGTGGGATGAAGAGGAACCCAAGCAACAGAGGTCATTCAAGGATTGATAGAGATGATGAGGTACAGGAAGAGAAAACAAGAAGAGAGAGAGGAAAAGGAAAGAGAAAAGGATGAAGAAAAGAGATATGTGGTTTTAGTAGGAGATCACCAAGTTAACACAAGATGTAGAGTAGCTGGTAATGCTCAATTAAAGAGAGAGAGGAGCAAATACAAGGGAAAGGAATAGTGATGAGAAAGAAAGTCAAGTGGCTAGTTAGACAACTTGTTGAGAAAAGGTAAAGGAAGCGATTGAAGACAAGGATAAGATAAGAAGAAAGAAGACTGAAATAGATGGAAAGAAGAATGGGTAAGCAAGAAACAAAGGTGATTAAAGTGTTGATGGAGGATAAGAGTGAAGAAGAAGAGGTAATAGAAGCATTTTTGGATTCTCTTGAGATGGATGAGCATGATGAGAATAGTTGGTATGCAAAAATAGAGGAAGCAGAGTTTAAGAGAGAACAAAATGAAGTAATGACAAGAAAGGAAGAACTTCTAGGGGCAGAAAAGCCTCAAATTTTTGAATCTAACAATGTGTGCAGGTGTGTGTTTGCAGGTATGAAGCATGAGCTTGAGATAGAAGGTGAAAGAAAGAAGAAGATAAGTCAAGAACAAGAAGAGATAAGTGAACAAAAGAGTGTATTTTTTTATGATATTTGGGAGAAATCGCAAGCAAATATAGTAGCTTTAGAGCATTCTATAAACATAGTGAAACCTTATGGAAAGGAGTTGGGAATCATTCCCAGGATGGAGGAAAAAGCAGCATTTAGAAACTCAAAGCAAGAAGATGGAATAATAAGTTGAAGAGATAGAGAAATAAGAGACAAGAAGCAAGAATGTAGTAACAGAGAAGAAAGAGGTGTATGATTAAGAGGATGAAGTTAGAGATGGACAAGTCGAGTTGAGAAGCAACAACAAAAGCAAGAGGAAGATGTGATGAAAGAAGAAGAAGAAGAAACCTATGAAGTACCAAATCTCACCGATGAAGAGGAAGAGAACCATGAAGAGCAGGAAAAGCACAAAACAGAAGAAATATAGATATAGGAAGCTAAAGGTGAAGATCAAATTAGAGTGAAGATGAAGAAGAAGAGGAATTGGAAAAATAAGAAAAAGACTAAGCTATGAGGACTAATTTTTCCTACCCCTAGAGTATGATGTAGGAGCATCCTATAAATAAGTCATAAGGACATTAGTTAGCTTGTCAAGTGTGTTAGAATGTGTCATAGGTCATTAGGTGTTTTTAGTTGTCTATGTTGGTGTCTAGGCCTTTCAAATTTCAAATGAGGCATTTTCCCTCCAAAATGCTAATTCAAACTTGTAAGGTCAATTTTAGTGTGATTTGAGGATTTTGTGTGTGTACTTGAAGCTCATAAGCTTTGTAAGGGTATAATGAGGTCATATGTGGCAACTAGACCCTCTCTATAGTCATAAGTAATAACAAGATCTATTTCATCAAAACTTAAGGCATGATTAGGTAAAATGTAACTCCTTTGGAAGGGAATCTCATGATAAACCATCCTTATAGCTGACCAACTAAGCAAGCAACTCGAATAAGGAGTGAGAGGGAGAGTATATGAGGAAAAATATAATTGTTTCCATGCATGCTATCCTAATATGAATCAATTGTGAAGTTTCAAGAGGGGATAAAAGGAGGAATCTCGTGTTTTGATAATTTTTGCAGGATTGTTTTGTTGACTCAGTTTGTGTTAGCTTCTTGTATGATTCTTGTGTTTTTTCATTGTACATGTAAGCGATTCTTGATCTCAGAGTGGAGGTAAGGAGATCTCATACTTGGTTGTGATTTTATTGAGATTGTCTTGTTCATAGTTCAGGTTCATTACTTAATGATTACCTCTATATTTTTATTGCAAGAGTTGTATGAAGTCCTTGCACGGAGGAAGATGAGAAATTTATCAAGCTCCTATAGGTTTAGCATTCAATTAGTTGCACATGACTGAGGAGAGATTGATTGAGTCGTGGTTTCTTGGATCTATGCATTCGCAAGTTGATAGTACCCATTTGAGGGTGAGTTGATAGGTTTGGTGTTAGATACACGTGGTAAATGTTAATGTTATACCCCGAACTAGGTGTAAAGGAAGTTTTCAAATTACATGACTTATGGTGGTAGACTCTATATACTCTCTTTTGTTACATGAAGGCATTGAAACCCTAAGTCAATGTTCTACATAGAGATGAGAGAGTATTTGCTCACATTAGCCATCATTACTAACTTTTTGTGATCACCCTCGGTGATTTAAGGATGTGTTAAGACCCCGAGACAAGCATTGTTGGAGAATGGAAAGGCTCCGTTGGTAGGAAGGAAAGTTCTTACATGATAACATTGTCATCACGACTAGGTAGTTAAAATTTTGAATATTTCTAATCTTGAATAGGTGCAATCTCATTATTGTTATGGGAATCACATACATATTGCTAAAACAGACCCCTAGAACCAATTTCAAGCCTTGAGAACAAGTAACATCCATTTTATAGACACATTAAGCCCCTTGGGCTTTGAGGTAACCTACAAGCAGGAGTTAGCTAGGGCTTGAAGGCAGAGGCCCCAAATCAAGGTCTTTAGGCCTGAAATTTGGTACAAGTGATGTTGGGAGAATCCTTCAAGGGATAAAAAATGAAATTTAATGTTTTATTGGTGAATTTTCGAGCTACAACTAACGGTGAGGTGCACAGTCACAAACCTAGTCTAGAGGGCATCTTTACAAAGGAAGTATATGACAACTATGGAGTCCAAGCATGAAACTTTGAAGGAAGTACAAAGAGCCTAATGAGTGCAAAGATATATATTCATTCTAGTTTGAAGCCATCTACAATATGAGTTATGCATGACAATTGCTTATCTAAGACCTAGTTGAAGGTTTTGGGCTTAGGAAGAAAAAGTGGGGGTAAGGACGAGTAAGGTGGAAGAGTTGAATCCTCAAATTTGGAGTACACTTTGGGGTGACCAGAGTTCATTTTAAGAGACCTCTTAGAAATCGGAGGTGGAAAATACCTGGCGAATATCCTCGGAACCGGTTTCGTGGGAAGGCGAATTTTTTGGGGGTCCGACAATAAAATTTTCACTTGATTTTTAAGTGGTGTGATAGAAGGCTACAGACGCATGACATGAGATTTGTTGTCGCACATCAACAAGGTTGTTGACATGTGTCGGCCGAGGTTTTATTGGACGCGTCATATACCTTGTTGACGCTTGACAACAATCTTATGTCACGCATCTCGTAGCCTCGCCCTCTAGTCACACGATAAGAAAATCTCTGTGTCGCACATCAACAAGGTTGTTGACGCACTTTAATGAACCTCGCTAACAGACGTCAACAAACTATTGCCGCGTGTCTGCAGCCTCGACCTCTTCTGTCACGCATCTGCAGCCTCCGCCCTTTGGTTGCGTGACAACAAAATCTCTGTGTCGCGTGTCAACAAACTCTCTGTCATGCGTCTACTTCCTCTCGCACTCATGTCGCGTGTCAACAAACTCTCCTGTTGCAGCGTCAACAAACTCTCCCTGTCGCACATCAACAAACTCTCTCTCACGCGTCTGCAGCCTCCGCCCTCCCGTTGCGCGCTTCTTGTACTTAATAATACATATGCCCCAGGTGGTATGAGTGAGCTAGTAGTGTTCTACCTGGTGAATAATCTAGGATTATATAGGGGATAGTTTTAAGGGTAGGCGAAGCCAACCCCTAAAAAAAATTAAACTGTAATTTTTAGGCAAACAGGTCACTGACCCACACTAGAAAATTTGCATTTTCATTTTTTTCAAAAATGGAATATTCGCCACTAAAATTATCCCTAGGGTGACAAGAGAGCACTAAGGCAAAAGGAAAGGTCTTCTCGGGTCCATGTAGTTTCCTCTATCCATGATTATAGCAACCACCTTGTCTTAAGGGTGCTTAAGGACAGTTTGACAAAAGGGATAAATGTGGGCATTTAGATTGCTTTGAATGCATTTTTATGATGGATTTAACATTGTGTGAGTAGTGTAACAGGAGATAAGCCTTAAGAAGCCTCAACAAGAACTAAAACCACAAGGTACATGTTTGCATCAAGGAGCTAGTGGAGGTAAAAGGACAAAATTGGGGAACAAGAGTAAGTTGATCATCTCTTGATTCATGAACTTTTTGCAGTTGAAATTGAGTTGGTTTGATGCTTAAGGGATCAGGGTAAGGGACCTAGTGAGCCATCAAGTGTGAAATTTTTCAATTATAGCAAGTAGTGAGCCATGTTGGGCTTATAAGAGATCCTCCATTGCAGAGTAAGAGTGAAGAACTTAATTGAATCTTATTCATAAAGTGAGTATATGCTTGAATCTTTTATTTTTTCTCCGCATCAAAAATCTTTGAGAGGGGGTTATCACGATCATAAGTTCAAATTTTCACCTCTTAGTTCTACCTTCATACCCCTATCTAGTAATATTGTCCTTCTTTGTCACTCAAGTATTGAACAGGTCCTCTTATCCCCATTGTAGAAACAAATCACTCAAATGAATCTCTTAACTCTCGCTAAACCTTCAATGCATGTTGTTATTGAATCTTCGAGGGTATGTCTTAAGAGGTTCTAACTAATCTCTCCACTTTCAAAGTCCCCTATTTCTTATACACTTTGTTCTTAAACCATTGTTGCACCTACGGTATATCTATAAACTAACACATTTTCCAACAATCATAAGGGTTTTCAAAGCTTCTAATCACCAAATTCCTTCATATTAAGACTCCAAAAAAATTACTTGAAGGTCACAAAGTTTGTTTCACTCTCTAACACCATCATGACACTCCTTTCTAAAAACCCTATGGAAGGTTTCTAATAAGCCCGGTAGAGGTAATTTTCTCTCTAAATGATTAAACTCCTTCAAAGCATGAAACTTCATCTCTAAGCTTATCTTGTCCTCAATCAAGTGTTTTTCTTACTAGTTTGGTTCAAGTATGGCTCTAAACTCGAAAGGGGGTAAAAACACCACTACTCTACCCACATAGATAGGGAATTGTTAAATGAGGACAATGCACACAATGTATTAACCTTTAACTTGCTTTGTAAGACCACTTTTGAAAGGAAATAGGTCTTTGGATTAGTTTCTCACCGCTCCTTTTAACAATCCTCAAAAGAAGCACTCGCTTTGACCAATGACTATCACTTATTCTTGACTGCAATCCATATTAACTATCAAAGGTTGTATATTGTATTCAAGTTTGTTTCTTCACATGGAGAATCATGAAAGTTCATAAACATCAAAATAAACACTAAAAATTAGACTTCTTACCATTTTAATCTCTCATATGCATGCATGCACAGGATTCCTTGACCATCACAATACTCAAAACCATGAAAAACTATCACAAACCCCGTATATACACAAGAATCACTCCTTAAAATTCTTGAGCTCCCTTCTCATTATTTGATCATTCGAATGATGATCAAGGCGATTACAAATGAGGATTAAATATGTCTGTAGTCCTTCCTAACGACTCTTGCCCTTTAAGACCCTTCATATTACACATTTTTTTATCTTTTATTACATTAGTTTGAAAAGCCTCTCAAAGGCTAAACCCAAGTATTGACTTCTAAATCAAAATTATGACTTTCAAGTCCTTAATAGGACCATTTACAACCTTACCACATATTAGATGCTCCAAGAAACACACCTAAATGCTAGAACAAGCCCAAAATTGCTACAAATTCAAATTGGCACTTTTTGGAGGGAAAAGGGCTAATTCAAATTTGTGAAGGAACTAGACAAAACCAACACACCTAGTAGACCCTAGATGACCCCGAGACCTATGAACCCACCGAGAAAGCAAAAATTGATGATTTCAACCTTATATACAAGCTAGGAGTGATGTTCCTACATCAAAAAGATATGAAGGCATAATTCAATGCCATTTTCAAAAATGGAACTTAGAAATTATTGGATTCTTGACTAAATTATAAACCAATTGGTTGCAAGTGGGTCTTTTGCAACAAATACAAGGAAGATAGCTCAATTGAAAACATAAAGAAATGATTTTCAAAAGGGATTTTCCCAAAAGGAGAATATAAACTACACCGAAAACATTGTACCAACAATGAAGTGGGCTACCATTCATACTTCGTTGGCTTTGGCAACATAAAATGGGTGGAGAGTTCATTCAATTTACATGAAAACTACTTTTTTGATTGGTCATATTTAAGAAACAATGTACATGACTCAATCTAAAGGTTTTGCAGTTGATGGCCAAGAGCACAAAGTATGAAAACTGGAAAGTTTGATGTATGGTATAAAACAAGCCCCTAGAGCATGGTATAAAACCTCATTGAGCACCTTCTGAACATGAAATTCAAGCATTTTGAGTTTGAAGATGCAACTTTTTTTGTCAAAACAGTTGACAAGATAGTTGTATATTTGGTGGTGTATGTGGATGATCTACTCATCACAGGTGATAATGAAAAATACTCTACAAAGATTAAAGCATATTCGACGAAGGGATTTGAGATGACATATTTGGGTAATCTTCACTAATATTTAGGCATTAAAGTAATTCAAAAATCAAAGCACATCTTCATTACATAGAAAAAAAATACGGTGAAATTTTGGGAAAATGTGGAAAGATGTATTATAAACCTCTTAGTACACTCATGGAATAGAATTCTAAGTTGACATTAGAATATTCTACAAAATTTGTTGATTACACTAAATACAACTCATTGCAAGCCTAGTCCATGTGACCACAACTAAACTATTCATTTCCCTTGTTATCAATTTTATTTTTAGATTCATGTAATAAAGTAGAGAAATTCATTGTGTAGCAACAAAAAGAATTCTTCAATATCTAAAAGGAACATGGAATTTTGGGCTCAAGTACTTTAGGGAAAAAAATTCAAATTGGTTGGATATTCTAATTATGACTATCTGGATATCTTGAAGATGAGAAATCCACTTCAAATTTTATAATGAATTTAAGAGCGGTGATCGGTTGGAAGTCAAATAAACAATTTATCCTAGCAAAATCTTTAATACAAGCACAATACATGGTAGCTTCAAAAGCAATCAAAGAAATTTTCTAGCTCAAAAATATTCTTTCAAAATTGTAAGAATAATTTTTGTCAACACCACTCATGGTTCACAACTCATCAACAATTAAAATAGAAAAAAATTAGTCTTTCACGACTAAACCAAGCACATCAATACAAAATTTCACTTGATTTGGCATCATGTAAAAGAAGGTAGTGTTAAAGTGTTATTTTGTCCAAGCTGCAAAGCAATTAGCGAGATATCCTAATTAAGGCACTTGGAAGATAAAATTTTGAAAATTTCATAGACATGCTTGGTATCACATCTACCCCTGCAGATTAATGGGGAATGTAATATAGTTGTACATAATATGTTAATCCCATGGTAGGATCTCTTTTGTTTCGTAGTGCTAGGTGAAAAGTCTTCTCTGGAATATGGAAAGTGGTAGAGGATATGAAGTATAACAACCATTCCAATGGCTTTATATTTGTAAATCTCCTCATTTTTTCTAAAAAAATAATAATACAAAGTTTGGTTTCCACATTGTGTTGTTATTTTCATTCTCTTTGTAGTCCTTCCAATTCTGGCCTAATAATAGTAAGATCTCTTGATTGATTAATAGAATAGTGAAATAACATTTGAAATGACCAAACATACATTATAAGAGAATACCCCATGATGACTCACCATGCATCACATGGAGAACACATTGACACCTTGAGAGCAATGAAAAGGCCCGAAGCTAAGAAAACTACTAAAAACCATGAGGAGCACTACAAATTATGACACATAGTATACTATTGTGGATTGCACATGCTTAGTTTATATGTTTTACCGCAACTAAGTTTCAACATTACATGTTATATCAAACAACTTATGTAATTATCCACACTAACCATCTTTGTCACTTCTTTTCCACAATCATCCTTCCTACGGCACCGCATTGGAAAATGGATGACCCTTCTCATGGAGTTTGACTTTTGTATTATCACGCCAAAAACAAGTTAAGGGGAAAGTTATCATTGATCAACTCACATCAACTCCTATCCCAACCAATCATCATTTACCGGCCATCCTACTTGAAAGATGTTCTAGTTATCAAGGGTATGGACCAATCAATCACCCTTAAAGACTATTTTCACCGATTGCACTATTAATCTCAAGGTTTTTACCCTTGAAATAAGTGAGCCAAAACCCACAACAACAAAAAATAGGAGCTAAAATTAAAGAGATCAAAGAAACCATTGTTGACATTCATGAGGATATTTGGATCCTCCCTTTTAATGGGGCCAAGTGTCATGAAGGAGTCGTGAAAAGGATGTGTTCTTACCGATCCCTTGGATAATATTTTTCCTTTCTCTTTTCACCTTAACTTCAAGGTCACCAACAACATGGTTGAGTATGAAGCACTCATAGTTGGTATGTGAGCCACTATTACCGATAATGTCGCCTATTTGCACACTTTGGATGATTCAAAGCTTATCTACCAATAAGTCAGTGGAGAATACAAACGTAAAATTGAAAACCTTAAAACCTACCACGAGACAATTATCGAGTTAGCCACGATTTACCTCCTCCATAATTGAATCTAATGCTTGAAATAATAACTCCATGGTTGACTCCTTAGCTACCGCAAGAGCCCATTTTCTACCCGCTAAAGTATTTCTCGAGGATTAATATCAAATCTAGGTCCAAATATATCCTTTTACCTTACCTTCTCCTCTCATCGGCCTCATATGTCACATCGAAGCCATTTTTAAAAGGGAAATCCCTTGGTACAAGGATATCATTCAACTCTTCGAGCACCAAACTTTTCCCTAAGATGTTAACTATGGAGAACAAGTTAAAATCCACAAGAAATCCTTAACATATATTATTAAGGGTGACATACTTTATTACTATAACTTCGAGGGTGTCCTTACTTGGTTGTGTTAATGAAGATGATGTATCTCCTCTCCTCGAGCAAGCACATGGGGACATTTACAAAGGCCATTGTAGTGTACACGCTACTTCCCATAAATCCATATTCATGGGTTATTATTGGCCTACCCTTGAGGATAATTCTCACACATTTGTTAAATGATGTAATCCTTTTTAGCTCCACAACAATATTATCCATGCTCCCCGACAAAGCTCCAAGATCTTGAAGCCTCCTAGTCCTTCATCATATGGGGATTTGATTGTATTGGAAAACTACCTCGGTTAAAAGATGGTTATACATTCATTATCGCATCCATTGAGTAATTTACTATTGGATTGAGGTCATGCCTCTCACTAACATGATTAATGCAACAACTAAAAATTCATCATTAACCATATTATCTTGCACTCAAGAATTCTAAAAACCCATGATTTCTCACCATTGTGGGAATTTCAAATGTAAATAAATGAAGCGACTTTATGTTTAATTCAATATCAAGCACAAATTTTCAACTCCCTATCAACCTCAATGATAGCAAGCAGGATTTACTAAATATATTCTCAATTAAATTCTTCAAAAGACAATTTGAGAATCATGTACCAATTGGCACCTTAATTTGTATCATATACTAGTATCGGTGTTGTTATTAGAGAAACTCCTTTCTCTAGTCTATGGCTTCGAGGTCGTCTTGCCACTAGAAATTGAGTTATCATCCATTTGTATTTCTCTTCATGGTACCATCCCTAATGAAGAGCTTTGTAAAGCCCATTTTTACTCTCTCGATTTTTCGGATGAAAAGTGTGTTAATACTCTCAACATTATTGTCAATATAAATCCCCCATTGCAAAAACACTTTAAAAACTCGTAAAACATTAGAGCTTTGAGATCGAACAACTATTCCTTAAGTTGGATTACACCCACAATAAAGTGGGCAAATATGCCCAAAAATGGTGGGGTCCATATCTAGTTAAAGATATCTCGAGGACCAAGCACTTATTGCTTACAAACTAGTGAAGGTCATATCTTGAGGAACCGACAAATGCTTAGTTCTGAAGAAGTACTATGCTTGACTTTCTAAATCATTTGTCATTTCTTGTATATAGCTTTCTTTCCTTCTCTTGTTGTACTTAGATATGTTTATCATAATTGTTCATTTAATATGTTGTTTATCCTAATTTTATGTACTATCACACTACTAGTTCATCTTTTGTTTCCTCTTATAGTATCTCATATACATTCATATGCACACTATGAGATAAGCCTTGTTAATTCCTATGTAAACCCCTATTTTTGTGTCATCATTTTGTACTAAGACTGATATTAGCATTTTGTAATTAATACTTTAATATATTTGAAAGGAAGTTTTGTGCATAAACCTTGTTTATTTTCATCTTATCTATGCTTCTTCAAATGAGTTTAAATAAATTTTTATATGTGCTAACAATGTGGTTGAAGAACATATCTTAAGCCCAACACATGACTCATTCACGCATTGGCGCAGGACTCATGCTAAGGAAGCTTGAAGCAAGACTTGTATGAAGGAAGCAAAGGACTCAGATAACAAAGAGGCGAGTTGATTTAGTCAAGCAAATGAGTTGCATGATGAAAAGATCATTGAACATGGATTATCATCTAGTCATCATACGACTCATGTGGATTATGCAAGTCAACTTAATATCTAGTTCAATTGGAAACGTGGAACAACTAGTAGTCACCATGATTTAAAGGATTCAATGCATGATCTTTGACATCCTCTAGAATCGCTAAATCATCTCATCTAAGAGTTAATCAAGGACTCCACTCGGAGTTAATAAGATGAAATTTAATCTAAGTGTGGCATGCACTTGTTCTTTCAAAGTTGTAACTCTTTATCAAGCTAGTTGTTGGCATAGAGATCTTTTAGTTAATTAGTAGTTAGTTATTGCAAATAATCTATCCTCTTTTAGAGTGAAAAGGGCAATTGTTGATATAAAAGGGCATTTGTAGGAGAATTATAGAGTTAGTTAATTGGTTGTTGAAGAAAGTATTGTATTACATTCAATAAATTGCATGATTCTGAGTTAAATTGACTGGTGTAATTTGTAATTAGACCAAACGATCGAGAGGAATGAGCAAGGGACACTCCTCCCCAACGTGAAGGAAATTGTTTCTGTACTCGAATTGATGTTATTTGGCATTTGGTTATTTATGAAAATTTTAGCACTTTTAACATTTCAATTCGTGAATATAGTAATCTATGTTTTATCAATAGAAGGCATTTCTTAATTGCATTTAGAAGTAGTATTTGATTGAATTCAATAGTGAATACATCTTTAGCATAGTTTCAATCGTTCTCTTTGTTGCAAATAGCCATGGACACCACCCTGGACTAACAACCATGAAATAATTAAAGTGTGAGTATCAACGACGCTCATCACTATGTTTCATCCTTATATTTCTGATCTTGATAGTTTGAATGAGCCCTTGTATCCCTTTTAACACCTTACCTCCTACACTATCCTCTAAAGGCCATTTATCCTAATGTTCTCAACTACCCCCTTACATCCTACATTTCTGGGCTTGCTAGTTTGTTTGAGCCCTACTATCCCAACTAGCACCTTACATCTTATTTGATATTTGATCCTTTATGATCGATATCTTATTTATGCGTTGATAAATTTGACGTTCTCATTTATTATCACAACATCCTCAGTAGCTAATGATAGGATATCCGTATGTAATCATATACCCCTTATCATCAAATAGACCTATTAATTTGGTTGATATATTTTCTCGGCTAATACCTTAAATCATTATCTTTCCCATTAGGATTGTTAGTTTGGTCGATAGATGTTCCCAACTAGTACCATCTTCTAGGCTCACAAATTTATATCCTAATTTTACCTACCTTTTGGTTGTTTGATGTGATCATTCATTTTTACCCATTGGATATTACTCCCTACCTTATGATCTATATTGTCACTTTGGTTTTCCCTTTGTGTGTTTGCATGGTAAGACCTTTAGGCCCTCTTCACAGTGCCCATTGACTATAATCACCTATTTGTTACCTTCGACTCCTTACCTTAGCTAGGCATCCTCTTAAATAGGAATAGAAATGGTTGAGAGCATCATTTTGTCTTCTCAAGTTTGTCATGCTTATTATAGCTTAACTCTTATAGTTTATCTATCTACTTGTCTTTCATCCATATGTTACCCTCTTGTGATGAACGTATCAAATTTATTTAGCACTATATCATTCCTTTTTACATCATCCTTGGGAAACCCATGCATAGCTCAATATCTTCCTTTTGCATCACTTCCTACCAAGGTCATTATCGAGATAACATTATGTTCTGCTAGTGCATTTCTAGGAATATATAAGCATCATGGTTTGTAGGTTCTCCTATATATCGCCTAGGTGTAAGCTCACTAGTGTTAGTCATCTTTCACATCCATTTGATTGGCCTTACGTCCATTTAGAGGAGGAATAGATAAAATCGAGAAAGAAAAGTTAAGTCATATTATCAAAAAATCAAGCAAAAGGAAAATACTATAATTTAAAAGTCAATCACAAACACAAAATATGTGATAAAATCATTTGGCACGTCACTTATCTTAGTTAAAATCTCAAACTTTGTAGTTGACCTCGTTACGAGAGATTGAGGTCTTTTGGGGTGTGGTAGGTTTCTTGATTAGGATAGAAGGTCTCATACCTTTCATTTAGTGCCCCTATCTTTCACACTTTTCACACAAGTACCTAATCCTCATATTAGGTATATAGCTCCTTAGGTGAGATATTGAGAAGTGGAGAAAATGTCATTGGAAGGTTGGATACATCATTTATTATCACAACATCTCATAGCTAATGTAGGATATCTGTATACTTAACTAGTTTGTGTTCACTTGTACTATTGTAGACACCAAAATTTGCACAAAATCATTATTACATCATGATTTTGTTAGTTTGTTATATACATGAGTTTTGAACAATGAAACAAGATCTTAGTGGCATTAGTCCTTTGTTGAATTGCTCTTTGTTACTTGATTGAACTCAACTTCTTGTTATTTTGCCTCTTTGATTGGATTTTGAGTCTTTCTACAAAGAACTCGACAACTTGTTTTTACTTGTTTGCTTTTATCTAAGTCTGGTCCAAGGTCGCATAAGGTCATGATTGTACATACGTTCTTGACCATTGTGTACGGTCTTGGCCCCTTTTGTTTTTCGATTGCCTTCTCTTCATGGGCCCACTTGTTACTCTTTTATCTTTCGTAATACATCTTTTGGGCCGGCCTTTTCCCTCCACTGAGGTCCTAATTTCAAAGTAAGAAATCATATATATACAAGTCTAACCTAAGCATTTATGGGGGCAATCACCTATCTACCTACCACTTTTTTAGGTAAGAAAGCAAGGACTACATTTGCATACTGCATACACAACATAGGAGGGCATGATTCTGAAGTTTTCATCTGCACACAAGGGCTTCTATTGGGATAAAGTAACATAACCCACTATTGGTGTTGAGGTATAAGGGCTAACCTAGGTCAAGGGATAGTTACATGCACCTTTGTACAAAGCATTAGGAGAAGCGCATTGAATTCGAAATGTAGTGCAACGCTCGGTGATTCAAAAACAAGGTAACTATAAAGGTGAGTCGACTCAAGCATTTGCATCTTTATTTTTAGAGTTAATGATTTCTTGAGTGTGTTGTAGGATAGTTAGGGTTTGTTTTGCAAGTTTCAGATGTGACATCTAAGATTTCATGTGAAGTTGAAAATATCAAAAGCGGCAAACAACAACACCGAAAGTTGTAAATCACAACACGAAAGTCCAAAAACATGTGGTTTGGTCATAACCATACCATCCAGCCCTAACCTCTTTGTATAGTCTTGCCCCGTAGTTCTACACCTCCAAAAAGTGATTGTTTCATATTTGGACTCTACCCTTGCCCGGATCACTCGTCAACACATCTTGAATACTTTCGAAGTAACTAAGTGCCTCTTTCCATCTTATTGGTGCTTCCAATTGTATGTGCTTGATTGTATGGTTGATTACTATTATCTAAAGTGTAAATTTATATGCTTTTAGTACTATAATAATTAATATGACCTAAATTTTAATTAAGGGTAGACACCTACTTGTTCAAGCTCCTTCACTCCTTTATGTGGAAAACTCCTAGTCTTGTTGATCTAATTAGTGTGTCTTGATTTTAGTAAAGAACTTGTTTTTTCCTAGGTGCACCGCCCATGTCCTTATTTATACATACTTATATCCCCTTATTAGGCGAGCTATATTTTAAGTCTTTCCCATCTTCTTTGTATCCTTTTCTCAATATTTTTTCAAACATGTTAGCATTTTGATAGGTGATAGGTTTCTGAGACATTTCCTTATTTCATCCCTAATTAAATATCTTTTGCATCTCTAAGCTTTCATGTTATTCTCTCTCGATCATTGTTATCTTCTTGCTCGATTTCTCCTAGCTACCTTAAGGATTTTGAGCATTACATTCTTGTGACTTACTATTTACAAGCTTGTTAGTTTGGTTGATTACTTTTCCAGGCTAACACCTTACATCTTATTTATTTGCAAGCTAGTTAATTTAAGTGTTTTGACTACCCCTTTGCATCCTATTACCTACAAGCCTACTAGATTAGTTGATTGATTTCCCTACTAGCACCTTATCATCCTTCTATGAGCTTTATTCTCCTTTTTTGTATACATGTGTATGTTTGCATTGTTTTTCCTTTTCTTGTCGGTCTTGTATATTTAGGGTTACTTAAGTGATATGAGCTTACCATGGTTGAGGCGAGAAGTAAACATGTGCCGCCTAGTTGCAGAAATGTAAGTATGAGGTAGGCATATTTCACTTAGGTTGAATTCATATTACTATCATTTGAGTTCATGGTTTTATCACTTATGTACTATTAATTTCAATTATTTTGTTTTCAAAGGTGTTACATTTTTATTTTCCCAAAGACCATCTCATGTACATTTTTTTGTAACAAGTGATGATCTTCGATTAGGGCATACGTATACACATATTTCTCACTCTTACTAACATTTCTCTTCGCAAACATTATTGGCACATTGGCTTCTCCAAAGCAATGTTCTTAGGGATGATGTCAAGAGCAGAGGTAACAAGAAAGCGGTTACATTGAGCTAGTTAATTGTGGTACTTATGAGAGGGCCTTGATGTGCAATCCATGTTACGACACCTTAGATACCTTTTTATACCTTTATAGTCATCTTTTACAATCTCCCTACGACATTACTTTACTATCTTCTTATGGTCGATTTTATATCTACTTACAACACATACACCTTCGTCATGTCACCTTTCAACAACTCAAATCTTCCTTCATCACACGAGACTTCCTTTTAGGATCCCTTGATGAGGCATTACCTAAAGCGAGATGGCATCAACCATGATTGATAATGTTTCGCTATCATTTATGAGGTCAATGTCATCTCGCTACAAGAAATTGTAATGTTTAAGCATGATATATATATATATATATATATATATATATATATGTGGCATTAGAATGCATTTACTCTCACATCATCATCAATTGTTTAGTCCACTTGCGCTCCCAAGTATACTCTTAAGGTCTTAGAGATCTTGAAATTAGTTTTGCTTGTCTTTTAAGCTTATACTTGGAATATTAGGTACTTGGGACTCCCAAGCATAGGAGTTACACTTTCTATTATCCGCTTGACCTTTGGAACCTTTGGAGTCTTCAACAAGTGGCTTTTAAGTCTTCTTCTATTAGTTTGTAATCCCTCGCATCAACTCTCTCATAAGGTGTCAACCCGGAAGAAGTTATAAGTATATTTAACCTCTCTTTTCCTTTGTGATATTTCATATTTAATTAATTGTTTGATTGGTCATCTATAGATTGATTACATTAGCATATTCTTAATCTATTACATTATTATTTATCAATCCTTACCTTATAATCTGCCCTTTGGGTTTTACAACCTATCGATACTACCAATATGTATTTACAATCTTTATATAAGTATATTTATCTTATTACAACCTTGTCACAATCAATCTATAATCGAAACATAATTGGACGCCGGCCACCTATCCTAAATCTAGGCTTGGAACCCTGTTTCTTTCATAGAATATGGACTAGTCTTTCTAGATTCACGTTTTTAGAAACCTACAACCCTCTTTTGTGCATCTTTAGAATGGCTCTTTTATTATTAGTCTATATTACTCGATAAAAGATGTTCTATTAGAGCAATCTTTATTTGCATACACATCACCTATAGTTTTACCTAGACACATTAATTGCTACATGTCTAGATTGGAACGCATCTTTTATGACAAAGCGCTTGTGACACATGTTTGTGTAGGTGTGCTTCAACACACATTGCTTATAGCACACACTATTTAGACATTTGTTGATTATAACACACATTTTGTATGTACACTTCATTTTAAACACATGGCCTATCAATATACTTATTTATAATACAATGCTAGTTACACATCTTGCTTTTAGCACAAATGATGGGTGTCTTTTACGACTATTTCATTATTTATTACTCTTGCTCACAACATGTTGCTTGTTACATTTCTTGTTGTAGGCACGATTGAATACACATTTTGTTTTATATCTTGCTCATTACACACTTGCTCAAGGCACATTTCTTGTTACGTGTCTTGCTTTGGGCACAAAGGCTTATACATATTCCAATTTATATCTTGCTCACAAGACATTGCTTGTCAAACACACACATGTGGCATATTGCTTGTTACATGTCTTGCTCTAGGCACAATAGTCTATATATATTTTGATTCAAATGTTGATCACAACACATTGTTTATTACACGCTTCTAGCACATTGAAATATATATATATATATATATCTTCTTCTTTTTGGTGAGTTTGCTATATGTAATGGCACATTACTTGAGACATTTATTGTTCTAGGCACAATGGTTTGACACAATATTGCTTTTGCACACACAACTAGCAACTAAGTACCAACACTTGTCGAGTCATTGTGTCTTCTCAATTATTTGTCTATGATGAGCCTATTATGTCACCACAACATTGCTTGAGACATTTCTTGTTCTAGGCCCAATGGCACATTGCTTGAGACAATTCTTGTTCTAGGCACAATGGTTGGACACAATATTGCTTTTGCACACACAACTAACTAACGACCAACACTAGTCAAGTCATCGTGTCGTCTCAATTATCTGTCTATGATGAGCCTATTATGTCGTTTGCAACATAGGTCACCATGGATCTATCAAGCATCGAGTCATTTGTTGTCAACCTACTCTATTAATCAATTATATGTTGTTTGCTCAAATATTAACTATTCTCATAACATGTCTTACAATGTGATGACATCTATTACTCATTTCAACATCTTTGTATCTAATACACATTGTTTATTTTACCATGTTGGCTAACATATTATATATGGTCTACATCATTGATGTTATAGTTATGTATCTTTTACGACTAATACAACTAACACTCTCTCTTTTGAATTAAGTGACCCTTTGCTACATCCCTCATCTCAAAATGGTGTATATTGTAGAATTTTCTTACAAATTCATGCAGAATACAACCATGGAGATTCAGCTAATACCGTATGATAGCATTCAGACAATTATTCCAAACACATTGCAGCTTTTTACACACCACATTATGACATTTAAACTGAAATGATGAACAAATTGGCTCCATAGCCAGCTCGAGTGCTACAAGTAACTCCATGGCAAGCTCAAGTGCTACAATAGTTCCTTAACAAGCTCAAGTGCTACAATGGCTCATCGCTGGCGCAAATGCAAAAATTCTTACACATAATATTCACATTCCTTATGATGGCATTGGGGTCAATCAAGGTAACCTTTTCATTTTTATTTTTATTTTTAATTTATTATTTACTATTTTAATAAAAATCACTATTGAACATTAATACACTCTTTAGAATATGATTTGTGAGCTCACATGCGTGGCATACAGAGATAGATAGACAGAGCACACTTTCCCAACCTCGCATGCACCATATCTACTAAGAGATTTGCATTTATATTTATTTTAATCCATCTCATTGTAATACCCAAAATTTGGAACTAGGCACACTTGGTAATAACCATTTGACATTAATCTAAGCATTATCCCATTTATACACTTAATTAACTTGAACCTAAGGCATGTTGCTCAAGTCTCACACTTGAGTCCACTCTCATCACTTGTCACTCAATTTAGCATTTTTGGTACCAATGCACCATATGTGGAACACATCTACAAACTCTTATCCATTCATCTCACGTCTATGATTAGATCCCGTGCTAAACCTAGACAAAATCACCCAACATAAGACATGATCAAAAATGTCTTGGTCCTTAGTACATACAACAGTCAAGTTTCCAAATGCACAAGTTACCCCAAGCTGGTTTAGGGTCAATTGCGCAAGTACTCATTCGCACAAGTAACCTATATAAACACATACACCCTATTCACTAGGGACATCTTTTGACATCTCAACCCATCTAGAAGTAGCACTCTTAAGAACTTTCAGTCCTTGTCCATAGATTATTAAGCCTTTATAGCACTACAACAAGCCAACAAATTTGAATACCTCTTATTTTACTACCCTAGATTACCTTCACTCGCAAGAATTAAAGTCAAGTATCACTACTAGGTGTCGAGACCTTATTGGGGTTTTGCCAAAAACTATTTGTTTATGCACATTCACACATCCACTCGAAGGAGAACTACATAGCCATGAGGCCCTTTCAACGTAGTGCTATGTAGTAACCAGCGAATAGTTAGGGGATTCTCAAGGTCAGTCCAACCAAATCAAAATAACCTCTTTTTCAAGTCACAAGGCAAGGAGCTAGGATATATACAAAAGAGAAGCCATTGGGAGGTGCAAAAGCGCAAAAGCACAATTACCAGATTCCATATCCAAGGACATAAGGACACCAAGTCCCAAAGTTGAGTTGCACATCAGAACACCAGAAGGCAAAATCAGCCACACAAGAACAAAAACATCACGCATTTTTGTCACAGAAAAAATGTTATCTAGTAAGGCAAAAAATTATGAACCCAATCTCACATAAATACTACCATGAACAGCCAAACAATTGCTCATCTATTCCTAAATTTGAATTGGACACATATTTCCTTAACTTTGGAGATTCCAAATAAGGAGTTTCACAAACTAATCCACAATATATTGGATTGTTTTCCCATGAAAAACACCTCTTTAAATTTAGCACATCAAACACTAGGTTTTGGATATAAACGACTCTATGGACGATTCACAATGATAGTGCAAAGTAAAGCTTTAAATCGCTGAAGTATACAAGAAATAGTTACAGAAATTCACACTAGGCTCGATCTTGAAATGCGTTACCAACTATTTGACTCTTGGTGGAGGTGACTCTTGGTTGAGGCGTTTGCTCGGGATGTTCTTTCATATCACCCACCTTAATAATCCAGCAAGTGCTTACATTTTTCAAGTGTTGAAATATAATTGCATGCTTTCAACCAACTAAAAACCACACATTACCAACTTACCAAATTTATTGCTGATGGCTTTGAAAAAGAACATTTGGGGAGGTAAACCATAAAGTGCCAACAATATCTAGAGAACAAACTCTCCACAAAAAGTAAATTCTTTCGACTCCAATTACTATTCAACACAATTCTCAGCCCGTAGCTGCTAAGGCTTGGAAAAACTCAACAAGTCGATAAGGCAATCAAATAAGAATGCCATGGCCAAAACCCATTTGCTACAGAAGCTGGTGAATTGTGTTTGCAGACCAACAGACTAACCTACACACACTACTTGGCTGATATTAATCCTGGTTCAAACAACTGATATAAAATCCAGCAAAGTAAACCAGGACCTCAAAAAAACCGAAAAGTGAAAAACATACACAGAGCAGAAGAGTTTGCTAGTCCTCCGGTGTTTAGAGTAAAGGAAGAGACTACCAAAGACTGCATCAACAGGGTCATCAAAGACAACACCTGCAAAAAGAGCTAACTCTTGAAAAGGAGAAACCAGAGAAGCCCACCACAACCCTACCATGGGTTTAAAAACGCACAAGCAAGCCAACTGTCTTCAAACTGTTACTTGGTTTACTGATCCGATAACTACAAATTGTAACCCTAATGCATTAGTTCCAATACATCATCTGAACTGAACTTCTTAACTTCTGTATTTTATGGTGATGCTAATATACTAATGATATTCAAACTTAACTTGTGTGAAACTGGAGCATATCCTTTTAGTATGACACGAGTAGGTCACACCGCCATATTTGTGTCCCCACTGAATCAAGCGCAGTCTGACTCATCCCACTGCAGTGCTGCAAGTTAAGACCCAGCAAAGACTTGCTCATTTTTTCTATAAAAGGCAAACATTTATCTGTTATCTGCATACAGCCTGAGAGAGACAGAATCTGTATGGCTTGTTGTCTTGCAGATACTAAAGAAATAACACCGTTATCTGTTATCCCACACTTTGCCAGTCTAAATCTTCTAAAACCGGGCAGAGATCAGCAATAACCTTGAGACTTTGATCTGTTACTTTTCTACAACCCTCTAGATTTAGTGTCTGAAGGCTTACTCCACAGAGGCTTGCTACAACAAATACTCCCCAATCTGTTACTTGGACACACCCACTTAAGTTTACTTCTACCAAACTTCTCTTACTACTTTGCAAGAGAGCAAGAAGACCCTTGTCAGATATTCCAAAGAGCCTACTAAGATCAAGATGCTGAAATTGAGGGCAGGCATTCCCTAACAAAGCCAAGAATCCATTTCCAGCACCTGGACAATGGCAAATATTGAGGTATTTCAAGGACTCGCATGCAGGAATGGGCCTTGTCAAAATTCCAATCTCTTGAAGTCCTTAACATTTAATAAGTGACAACACTTTAAATTTTCCACCACATTTAGAAAGCATATCTATCACACCAAAGCAAGAAATCAAATTGCATTCCTCTATTCCTTGATTTTCAAGTGATAGTGTACAAATTGACAATGCTTGCAATCCCTTATCAGTCACTAACTCACACTTTGGGATAGAAAATTTCTTCAAACTCAAGCAGCCTAGTCCAACTGCCTCCACACCAGCATCCGTCAATCCTCGGCAAGCAGTTATTGATATATGTTTCAGTTTCTGCAGACCCGTTGCATTTTTAAGGGACCGGAAGCCTCTCTCTGTAACATTATGAAGGCTTTCAAGTGATAGATCAGTCAGAGACTTGCCATAGTGTCCAAGTGCAGCAAGACTAATGTCAGTCAATCTTAGAGCCTGCAACTTTGCCTTCATCAAATCACTAGTTTTTGAAAGAATCGAGATAATCCCTTCATCACTAACAAGAGAGCAGTTATTGATGCTCAAAGATTTAAGCTTGACACAGTTCTGTCCGATTACTTTTAGAGACTTATTCCCAACCAAGGGACATGATTCTAGATTGAGTGTCAATAAATTGGGACAGTATAGAGCAACAAAATCTAAACCATTGTCCCCGATCCATGGGCATTGACAAAGATCAAGTTTCTCCAATTGCCTGCAACCTTTTGCTATTGCAGCCAACCCTGTATCACTGACGAATGGACAATCCCAAAGACTTAAAACTCTCAGACCTGGGCAGCCAAGGCCAATAGCAATAAGGCCAAGATCAGTAACCCCTCGAGATGAAATATTTCCACGAATCAAGAGCTTTCCCAAGCCTCCACGACCACTTGTACAGACAGCAGCTGCAGCAAGTCTGATATCATTAGCCCTCTTCCTCCAAGCATCTAGTGAGATCACCAGTAGCCCATAGGGACCGCTTCTTAGACATCCCTTTCTGAGGAGCCCCATTGCTCTCAACATCAGTGCCCATAATCTCTTCCTCTTCAGCTGCAGCTTCACTGCAGTTATCATTACTATCATCATCTAGATCGGCGGCTCCCGTAACTTCTGCTAGTTTGTTTGAACTCCCAAAGGCACTTCCTTCCAAAGGTTTTGGGAACAGCTTGGATCTAGATTTAAATTCACTCTTGTGCATGCTGCTCTGAAGCATAAGCCAATGTTTTGAGACGCCAGCACAAAAACTGCGATCTCGAGGCTCTGGAAGGCATCTAAATATCTCAAGAAGGCATTCATCTGGAAGCATGCTGATGAGATCTCTTGCATCTCTCTTAGAGTTTGACTCTCTTTGGCGGTACAAATGCATTGGACCGAGACTTTTTTGCGAGAGGGGCATAATGTCTCCATACAAGATGCAACAGGGAGAAAACTGCAGAAATCCAATATACTAGAATTCTTCGGGCCTCTGATGTAGAAGTCTTCATCACCTGAAATTCATATCAGAACCAAATGAAAACCCCTACAAACTCAGACAATGAAAGGAAAGATCTGGAATCCAAATGCAATATTTGTTCCATTTGCATCTTCTTCATGAAGAAACAAGAAACACAAAACAGAGTGCATAAATCTACAAAGAAAATATCTAAACTGTTCCACCATATAGCCCAGTCTACCCATAACCCAAATTGTCTTTTCTCTTTGGACACAACATGAATATAGACAAGCTACTGATCCACGCCCAATAAATTTGTGAAAATCATCAAAACCTAGCTGGAACAGAAAAATTAGTTGAAGGCATTAATCTGGCCAAAGAGCAGAAAGTAAAATCTCGAATCTGTAATTTGATCTATTTTTATCTCCTTCATGAAGAAACAAGAAACAGAAAACAGCTAAGTAGTGTATAACTCCACGAAGAAAATGTTAAGTGTTCCAATTTTTAGCCCAGTCTACCCATAAACCAAATTGTCTTTTTCTCTCTGGGCACAATGTGAATACAGACAAGCTAGTGATCCATGCCCAGTAAAATTGTGAAAATCATTAAAAACTAGCAGGTACAACAAAATTAATTCAAGGCATTCATTGTAAGGACGCAAAATTCTTGATGGCATACATAATAATTAATTGTTTAAGCACTTTCTACCAATGGGGGAAAAGAAGTTGTAAACATTAAAAATGATGGTCAATAATTTTTCATTAGTATAGTTATAGAGATTCCTAGTGTGGGAAGTTTTCAAATTGGTCCATCACACCACCCACCCGAATCCAATGAAACCTTCTGGAATTAGAATGTAATCCCAAAGAAGGGTATTACTTCTACTAGCAGCTTGGTTAGTATCCCAATAAAGAATATCACTTTCAGTAGCAGCTTAGTTAGTATTCCAATGAAGAATATTACTTTTGATAGCGGATGGGTCAGTATTCCTAAGTCAAATATAAAATTAAAACAAAACATGGACCACATTACCATTGCACGCTAGAGCTTATTTATAAAAGGACTGGGAAGTCTACATTTCTACAAAAATCATGTAGTACACACTATAGGCTGGTTTCTCTGATACAGCTGTCCCTAATATCCTCATCTTTAACAATGAACTCGAAATAATCTTTAGTGTGGATAACATGTATGCTGCCTAGCATGCAGAAACTTATAAGAGTACTTGGAACTGCACCTATAATGTCTAGAAGAAAGAGAGTGAGACCACAACAGACCCACTTTGTTATGTAAAATTTGGAAATCTGAAAAGATGGTGACTAATTTTGCAAATAAGTAGATAGCTAAACTTTGAAGGAAAGACCTAGGATATTTATGCTGATAGTTATGTCGATAGGCATTCTACAATGGCAGCAGAGGGATGGAGAATAACGTAGTGAGTTGTTAACAAATATGTTTGACCTTAAATTTGACATTTATTTGAATGTCACGGGAAAATTTCAGCCTTAAATTCAAAATTTATTTGACCATCAATTACAAGTTTTTTTCTTTTTGCGGTGGAGTTTGCAGCCCATTTTTCCCGGTAAGATTTTTTGATCGACACCTAAGTCACAAGGTTCGTGTCGTGTTCGAGTTCGGCAACAATAAAATTCGGAAGAAAAATCGTGATAAAATTCGACAAATATAAATTAAGATTTTTTTTAATATACGAAAAGAATTTTTATTTGTAATATTATATAAATTTTAAATATTTTATATTTATATTTTATATTTCATAATAAATATCATTTATTTTAATATATTTTAAACATTATAAATGTTGAATCTCTATTTTTAAATATCAAAAAGTAAAAAGTAAATAATAAAATTAAAAAATTTAAGAAAATAACATAACACTTGAATAAAGTAATGAAAACATTAAAAAATGATAAAAAAACAAACTAAAAAACAAAATATTTTAAATACCTAAACATAAACCTAATGAGCTAATGGCAATTTGCTAATTTACTAGACAGTCTGGATACGGGTACAGGTGCAGTACGGACCACAGACGTCAATACGGCAAATTTTTAAAAATCTTGGGTACGGTAAGCTTTTGGGTACGTTTTATATTTGTGTGTGTGTGTGTGTGTGTGTGTGTGTATAAATTATAAATTTAAAGAAGCATTTGCATACTTATTGAAATTTATTATTTCTCTATCACAGTTATTTATCTTAGTGACTGTGATAAGATTCAAGGAGTTTTGATTGTTCATGGTGACCTTCCTTGATCCACTCAGCACGATAGTATTGTCTGACATATTTCCTGAAACATCATAACTAAGCAGGAAAAATATGGATCCAAGCTGGCAGGTGGGACGATTAGTCCGAGCACGGGAGAATACTCGCCGAGTTTTGGAAAGCTATCCAGTATTTTTAATTACTAATCTGTCTACAGGCGATCAAAGCTCATGATTCTTTCAGAAGATTGCAAGAAGTTGCTTGGTCCAAAAAGGTGCAAAAATGGATTTTATGAAAATAAGAAAAATATTGCCATCAATGCGTAGAGCTCGAGAAAATATACACTTTTAGAGAAAACGACACTTGAAACGGAGTCACAGAATGAAAGTTATGGCACATGCAAGTTTTTGCTGCTACATCTTCCCGGACCCTTTCCAAAAATGGCAAATTTTTTTCTATGCTTGTGATTTTTCCACCAAAAATCCAAAAAAGGAAAGAATTGCCAAAAAAGGAAAGAAACAGTCTTTGGCAAGTTTTTTTGATGGGTACGCTTGGAAACGTACCCACAGGGGACAGGGTACGGTCCTGGGTGCCGTACCCAGACCGTACCCTGTCCCCTGTGGGTACGTTTCCAAGCGTACCCACAGCGTACCGTACCCCGTACCAGTACCTGGTACGTTTCCAGGCTGGTACGGGGGGGCCTTAGGCGTTTCCAGACAGTCTAGCAGTAATTTATGAAAGTTGAAGCTAAACCAACCCACGAACCAACCCAAGCGACAATGGCGGCGACTGAACTGGCGAATGAAGTCAACACTAAAGTAGCAAATGGTGTTACTGTTTGCCATCTACAGTCTCCCGCGAACTGGTAAAAGGCAATCTCGACTCTATCTACAGTGGATTGGCGGTCACTCACAGGCTTCACACAGAAAGTTACAAAGCCACACACAAATACCACATGCAGAGGCACTCAACGCTGTAAATCCAACCCTCGCATAGCAAATATTCATAGAACAAATTGAAATAATATTGAATGAAGCCTGACAGTGTTGATTTTATTTGAAAAATCCAAAACTCTAATAAAAATGCGTTTTTCAAATATATTTTAATAAAAATGCTAAGCCCTCCTAGATATGAATTTTTGGGCGAATTTAAACTTTGTGCTTGATGTTCGGCAAACCCTACGCCTTAGCCTGACACAATGGTGTAGCTAGATGGATGCTATTTGTCACCAGTTGGTGGGAAATTGGCAGAGTAGGTGATAGAATTATTTATTGATTTGATATGTAAAAATTCAAGATAACAACCTTGAGATTGATATCTTTCGGTGTAATTCAGATAAATGTATTTAAGATATCTGTACTAATTAAAACCCATGTGGTGAATAAATAAGTAATAACTATGAGCCACGTGGAAAAAAATATTTTAGGCTTCAGCAGACCACTACAGTTATCCTGAACAAAAATATTGAAAAGAACAACATGTCAGATTAGATGACCCTACAACCTACGGCCTAAAATGACTTATTTAATTTTAACAAATTAGATCCATCTTATACAAATATTACACATCAGGTTGGGTAGATAAACATAGAATGATTTATTCATTACAGACATCGATTATGTTTTTCTCCTTTTTTATTTCTATTTTCCAGGTAAAGCATAAAGGAAAACAAGTAGTAGGCAACTGTTTGTGGTTGGAAACTCTCCTGTAGAATTTGTGCATTATATTGATGCAACGGCTTAAACTTTTGGGAACATTCTTTACTAAGATATTTGATGAAGAGCAGTAGCACTATGAATTCTAAAACTATCGACATGTTTAACTTTGACAAGTAACTGTCTAAATCCAAGCCTGATGCCAGTTACTCAGAATTATACCCTATACCACACATTGAAATCTAAAATCAGAATGCAAAATTAACAATAATTCATCTGCCTTTTTCACTCCATTTACATTGTAGCTCTGCCAACTAGATCTAATCAATAAATCAGAAGACATTATAAATGGAAAAAGACACAGAAATCTAAAAATCTCTTAAAGCAGTCTCCGATTCAGATATGGATGTGTGACCACAAGATTCATTTGGTCTTAAGTAAAAAGCTAATTTCATGCAATATAAGAACAGACTGACCACAAACAATGACCTGAAGGGCCACATGTAGGGAACCAAACATCAAAAATCTAAAACCCTGGCCGGGCTTGCAATACATGCCTTTCATTATACAATAGAACCCCAAAACCCTCGATGGGCTTCCTAAATTCAATTATGACGCACTCTTTAGCCTGAAACAAAAGGAATCCAGGGTCCCTCCAAATGGCCTTGCCGGGGTTACAATAAAACCGTATGAAACTAATAGAGCTTTGAAGAGAGACATAGGCTAACATTCGATACCTTCCCGCCACAATACTTTTTTAAGCATATTGTCTACAGGGTTGTAGAGCAAAGGTTATTTATTAGAACCCTGTGTGCCAAGATTTGTTTTATGATACACTTTAAGGAAGCCGACAAGAGGTTTTCTTTCAAATTATCTTCTATATTATTAAAATTTGAACCCTTACTCTGCATGATCAGGGTTCAAATCTCCTCCACTGCAATAAGGTGGGCACTAACGCCAACGGTAATTCACATCTATACATTACAGCCTAAACCAGGTTTAAAGTTCAAGCCATATGGAGTAAAAGGCGGCGCATAATCTCAGCCCAAGAAGCAACAAAATACCTTTCAACATAATGCATGGCCAATATTCAAATCCCCTTCGCTGAAACAAGATGGCCAGTAGCCCCAACTGTGTCAAATTTCCGTACATCAAACCCTAGCTTGAATTTCAAAACATTCGCTGTACAGCATGAAAGGCGGCACGTAAGCTCACCCAAGATCATTCATGCTGATGATTTGTCGGCTAAAGCCGCCCGAATCGTCCATTAAACTTATTTTCTTAACCAACTTCTTTGCTTAAATCTTTCATATAAAAAAGGTTACTTCTATAATAAAGTGTTGCAGTAAAACAGATGTTACTTCTATAATCTGGGGCAATCCGGGCATAAGACTTTTAATCAAATTTGGAAAGAAAAGAAAAACGAAACAGACAATAGACGTAAATCAGACTCACAGGCTCGCTGGAAAGGAGATAGCATAAATCCAAGCCGCAACAGTCTTTTCGCGATTCGAACCCGTATCCTCCAACTCCCGAGCCAAATCCGATATTCGTTGCCTCGAACAACTAAATTTCACACAAATTTTCGATCCCGTATCCTCCAACTACCGAGCCGAATCCGATATTCGTTGCCTCAAACAACTAAATTTCACACATAATTTTCTTGGGAACTTATGTACAAGATATTATCGTACATCCGTGACTGCAGTGCATAGAAAGTCGGTATTTCCTGGAAAAAGAAAGGAGGGTCGGACGTGGATTAATGTAAGTAGACGCATTCGGTGGTCTGACCAAGGTTGGCCGGTTTTTCCATTAAAGCCGGCTGTGATTTTGTGCAATGCATTGCATCTGCCACAAAACGCCGCCCCTGAGAAAAGCCGCCGTTTAAATCTAATTCCAAACTTGTATTGGGGGAGAGGGACCCTCACCCATTGCTCCAGGGTTCTTCCCCCCTCATGCGTAAACTGAATTTCATTTTAGGTTTTAATTAAATAAGACGCTTTTATTATATTATAGTGTGAATGTTAAACTAATATTTCTCGTGGTTTTTTTTTTTTTCTTTCTTTCTTTTTGGGTGGGTTTTTGTGGGTGCTTCAACTTTTAGACACGTAATATTGATTAGGTGTAGGTCTTTGTTGTGGTGTTATTAATAATTGGTAAGTGTTTTTTATTGGAGTTATAAGGCAGCTTTGAAGAACTATAAATCTAATAAAAACAGCTAACATAATTAATTTACCATAAGAAACAACCATCACCAACTAGAGAAATTAAAAATATAGGTAAACAAACTACAAAACAAAGAGGAGATTCAACTTAGAGCTCCCTTCGCACCCAACACCAACATAACAACAAATTGTTAGCAAATGTTCATTGAAACTAGTCACAACCATCCGAAAACCACAAGAGTGGGCGGCCCAAGAGAGGTCAACCATCTCTATCCCTCAAGCATGAAGGAGTTGTTACATGAGAAACACCTAATTTTCTCCCACGACACAAAGCAAGATCCTCAACCATCCTTTGAGATCCATCTCTCACCAACTCCTCAACTTTCAATCTCAATCTTTCAACCTTAGATCTTGACCTCTGCATTTGGCCGTAGAGCCCACATTCGCCTTAGGCAACACACAATGGGGTTGAGGGGAAGAACCGACCATAAAAGCACCTTGAGGCTCTTGAGGGTAGAAGTCACCCCTTGCAACCCGATACAACTCCTACATCTAGAGGTGGGCCCAAACCAACACCAAGAGCTACAATTGCCTTTTCACAAACACCTTTTTGTGAGGAGAGCAAAGAAGGTCTAAGGGCGTAACAAGAGCATACACTTGTCGGGGTTGCACCACACAAACTTAGAATTCGAGAGATCTAACCCTTTTCCTCCAAGCCATCTAAGAGAGGGGTGTAAGGACAACAACCTACGATAAGAATAACACGAAGCAACCTTATGACCCAAAAGATTATAGCAAAATCACCTAAAAGGAATGCGATCATAGTAATAGTAGGTTTGTATTGGTCCATTTTCTTCTTTTGATATGTTTTCCTCTTTTTCTTTTTTGTCATTACTTTTTTAATCTATTTGTGTTTTAAATATTTTCATCATGTTTTTCCTTTCCTTTTTAGTTTCTCTCGTCACTCCCTCTTCCCCTATTTTTTTACACTTTACCAAAATAGTAGCATTATCAATTTGGGCAACTAAAATCATACTACTATAATTTTACAATATTTTGTGGGCTCTTTTTGTGTGTCTCGAGGTTTGTGGCCTTTCTTTGTTGGACTTTCTCATTTGTTGTGTGGCGGAATGCACATTAATAAGGTCTTAATTTGAATTCAATAAATATATAAGTTCATTTGTGTATTAAGGACACGAGTGAATAAGGAATGATAAATTGTAAAAGCAATAATTTCATTTATTGCATAAACATCCCTGAGCCAACATCATATTTCAAAAAATTAGAGAAGAGCATCTATTATTTTATTTGTTCAATCCATTTGAAAGAGTAGGTGTTGGGACACTTGTACTACATGGACTTCTATTGAACAATAGTATACTTGGTGTGTTACTTGTCAAACTATTCAAAATCCTAGGGGTTTAATAATAATGAGCGGATAACACATTGCCTCATTAATTACATATAGTTTTTACATTTTTGTAAGGTGTTACAAGCATATTAGGGTTCCGAGGAAGGATGATAGTGTCTCGGTGACTCATAGTGAAGTCTATAAAATTAAGTGGCATTTTCAAAGCCTAAAAGTAGCTAGTAGGGTTGCACAAAACCATTTTTTCTTTTTTATCATTGTAAGTATCATACCGATATGATTTTGGATGTATTACTTAAGGAGTATCATGGACTTGGCCAAGGCTCTTCATTTTTCAAATTTTTAGGTGTGTTTCACTTCACTTTATGGACATTTTCCATTGTTTGTTTCTAACAATTGTCCCTTAAATTATGAAAAAACATGTATCATTCTTAAAACCCTATTCTCTCAAGTATTTCAATTATTTTGATTTTCGAAACTATAAAATATCCTAAGTATATTCCAATTTATGTAATTAGGTCATATTTACTTTTTATATTTGTTTAAAACTAATTGCAAAGTGTTGTGGTTATTTGTAATGCATTTGTTAATATAGATGTACTTTACACATCCACATTGTCTTTGAAGCCACATTGGCGTGCATGATGTGTTGTCTTATAGGGTTAGCTATTACTTTTATTGGTGATAGATCAAATTGTTTTAAGTTGTGTTCCATTTTACTTACTCAAAATCTATTAGTCCTACCTCTTTTGTATTACATTTGAAACCCTAGTGTGCTTGTAATATGGCTCACCCCTGGATGCATTTTTAAGGTTATGATCCTTTTTGTATAGTCCTTCATAAGTATGGAAGACCAAAAATTTGATATGAGAGAACTAATTAGTAAAGGTAAATTGTTATCCTCACACAAAGTAAGCTAAAGCAACATAGATTCGAACTTATATGTGCACAATTTATTATTCCCTTTGTAGAACATGTAAAAACCCTATATTAACACAAAGGGATGGTGTGGATTTAAACACTTTTTGTCATGTAAAAGCACTTGTTTTTATTTTAATAAAATCACACCAAATGATAATTAAATTAAAAATAAAGTAATAAATCATAATATAATAAGTAGAAGACCTAATATAGCCTAATTTAGTTGAAATTGAGCACTTATAATAGTTTGGTCACTTCAAGAATAGTAAAACATTGATTAGGGCATAGGAATGGAATGAATTGACCAAGTTTGGCTTGCAAAAAAATGAAATGGTGTGCTCGAAAGTTGGATAGACAATAGCCATTGTGCTCAAAATAAATCATGATTTTGAATTGTGCTTTGGACGGGTTTGAAAATGAAAAACATGTTTGGCACCAAAACTATCTAGGAGTCTGTGAATGTGTCAGGGAACACTAGATGAAGTTTTCTTCTTTTACGCAAGATAATCTAAATTTGTGCTTCTATTTTGTGGACCTAGAATGTTGTGATGATTTGAGACAAAGCTAAAATGTCTAATTATAAGTCTAAACTCAAGTTTTTACTTACTTTAAATATGAGATCCCTTTAAAAGGGTTGACATTTTGGGTTGGACTAGCCTCACCACCCCATGATGGTTTAACATGTTCTACAAACCATTACTCTAAAGAGATCTCAAACCCATGTAGTTTCCCCAAGATTGTGATGAGATGTAATTAGTAATATATAATAAATGCACTTAGAATGTGTAGTGTTGTTTACACCATTTTTAAATTTATAGATGATATGTTTACACTAAAAGAGGATGTAAGGTTCATTCAATGGGCTATTATGATTAATTAACTTCCAACATTAATTGTGCAATATTATAATAATGCATTAATACTTGCAACTATTGATAATGATATGTTATAAGCTCAAATACACAATAAGAGATATGTACTTAGTTATACAAATTAATACATGAGACATCCGGGTGCACAAATAGGAGAATGTGGGAGTACTAAACTTGAAGATGCTTGGTTATTGACACTGCAAATAGAAAATGTCTTGGTTCATAATAATACAACTCTATTAGGATTGGTTGTATGTCATTGGATCTATTCTACGATCTTAGAACAACTCTAGGTGGGGTTATGTAACTTTTTGTCCCCTTTGATGGTTTGGAAATGTGTTTCATTGTCAAACCCTAAGTGTCACACACTCTTGAAAACATTTGAATAAGTGAATCAAACCCAAACCCTAACCATGGGTGGAAGACCATACAAGAAGAAACTAGTATTTGGGTTGAATTATAATCCATGTACTACCTACATTGACACTATTCTAAAGAGGCCTCAAACCACATGTAGTTCTTCAACTAACATCTAATATCTATATGCCTACAACTAGTTGGAAACTTGAACCACTTTGACCATGTTTGAGATGATTTTTCTCTTATTAAGAAAATGAATTGGGATCTTTGGGTGCTTGGAGTTGGAAATAAGGTAAATTGAGCTACTTGACCTAGTATAGTGCTTGAACAATAGTAATGACTACCCTAATGAATGTGCATTGGCTTTAGGAAGATTTAGGGAGCCTTGAGTGCCTCTTGTATTATTATTTGCAATTAGAACTCATGAGAGTGTTAAGTAATTTCAGTGACTAAATGAGGTGATATAAACTTTCTTTAATAAGGTTATAAAGGTAACTAATTATGACAAGGATGACCTAGAAGGATAAAAAGATTCAACAAATATAATCAACTTGAAATAAAAGTTAGAGGATGTGTCAATCAAGATCGTACAGGTGGCCAAGAACATGAATTACACTTGACCCTCTTGTATTGTTTGAGACGGGGTGAAAATGGATACAATGTGAAAGTTGTATCATGATGAACAAAGGTTAAGTACTAATTTTATGCATTTGTATTTAGAATGTGACAAAACATCGGTGTGTGGGAATAAACAAGTTGAAGAGAGAGAGAGAGAATAAGATGTATAAAATAGAGATATAATGTGGATATTTGTCTTAGCAAAGGAGCATAGCCACAACTAATGAGCAAAAAGGGTAAATTTCCCACTTTGATTGTCTATATTTCCCCCTTTAAGTATGAAATGAAAATTAAGTGCTTAAAGGAAAATATACTTGAGTGTGTAGACACACTTTGTCTTTGCTCATATTTTTGTTGTCAGATGAATTGGTGTTGGCATGTTCCATGTTGAAACTTGCAACACAAAGTGTAGTCATAGCATAAATGCTATTGTAACTCAAATATAGATATAAAATTTGAATTTTTAAGCCCTTTAGGTTTACCTAGCAAAGTGGGGAATGTGGGTTATATGTGGGAGGTCTCAAGGTTAATTCTTGAGTTGGCCACCTCTATAGCTCGTCATTCTTTGTCAGGCAAGTCGGCTATTTCGGTGGCGGAGGTGGCTCTCGACGTGGTGTCAAGCCGGCTTGGTGTCCAATGTGATAGAGGTTAGGGGTAGGCATGAATCCTATGTTCAATGCGATGAGGCATGTCTTGGAATTACTAAGATGAGAAGTAAACATAACCACTTTTGCCCGATGGATTCGGGTGGATCTATTAAGACAGAGACGATTATGTCTAAATCCACCTAGGTTCAAATCTTGATGGGTGCAATCCCTTCGGGGTGGTTTATCGGTGGTGGCAGGTGTTGCATCACCGGTGGATGTGGCTGGTGGTTCTTATCGGTGGTGACAGAGACTTAGCATCATCGGCATTGGCATTGGCGGCGACTAGTGGCTCTAAAAATGGTGGTGGCGGAAAAAATTGCATCGTCGGTGCGGGCTCAGTGGTCGTATTTTGTGATTGTGATGGATTAATTATAATATCTTGTCTGAGGACATTTGCATTATTAAGGGAGGGGACCCAAGAACCCCCAGGTTCATAGCTCCGGTCAAAAGCGTTTAATTATCTAAAAAAAATTGAATTTGTACAAAGTGAAATAAAGATATGCAAACCATGGAAGGAAAGCACTTGTTTGTTATGTAGAGGGAAGATATCTCTTTATTTTCTTGCACTCGGATATTTAGATTATATTGTTAAACTTGTTGAAGAATGGGGGTGACTAGTCCCCAATTATACCAAAGGAGAAATCGGAGTATTGGGTACATGCAACCCAACACCACATATAAGGTGGAGAGAGGAGAAGAGAGTTAATGAAGCACCTCATGAAGGAAGAATACCATGTATCAAAGTTTTTAGTAATATGATATCTTCCCCTTTGAAAGAGGATAGGAAATACTACTTATGAAGAACTTAACTATTTTAATACTTTCATTAACCTCACAGACTACATCATTGTAGATGGATTTAAGCCCAATTATATATAGACATATATTATAAGAGATAATGTGTGCCCACATGCCCTCTCATGTGTAACACAACTAAGTAGGAGTGTGTAACATGCTAAAATGATGATGGAGAAGGATATCCATGCCCCCAAAACCCTATATTTTGTAATCGGAATGAAGTACTAAAGTGAAGGAGTGAAATATTCATACCCCTATTAATGTTCTAAACTATGTCAACTAAGTATAAAATTATGCCAAAAAAGTATAAAAAGTATATCTATAAGTAGAAATCCAAAATTATAGAAAAATCTAGCGAAATGTATGGTAGGGTAAGGAGCATTAATATGTCTTAATTGTTCTATGCGGTTTTGAAACAATGCAAAATTTTCCCAATTTTTGTATCTGGAGATGTTTCGAGGACTTATTCCCTCATAAAAATATGTGCATGAACTCAAAATCTACTTGTAGATGTATAATATATCTCGATGAATCCCCTCGTTTTAGGCATGTGTGGTAAAATATTGAACACATAACTCAAAATATAGATGTGTACCTATACACACCCGTTTTTACATAGTGAAACATTGTTGAACGGTTCAAATCCCCAATGATGAAAAACTATCAATTCCAATGATGTCCAAGTCTAATTTCCTAGCTTGCAGCATGTTCTTGTAGCTCATTATGCTTTACTTATCTTTTCCTAGTTTTTCCCACTTTCCTTAGTTAATTTGCAGTTTTTCCTTAGCTTTATGGACTTGGTTATGGAACCATGTCGGTGGTTATGTAACTGCCGATCTGCATGTAGACCAACGGATTTGCGTGCACTTTTAATTGAATCTCTTCCAACATGTTTTGAACGTGTGTCACCTTCTTCAAACTCATCTTTTGCACACGTTTCTTGACCAAATTGGTTGTTCTTGAGCTTGTTATATGCGTATAAACTTATTCTTACCTAATTACTATTATTAGGAATTTAACTACCCCTTCTTTAAGTGATGTGGCATTTCTTGGCTGCTAAGTGGGCTAGACCACTTCCTGCCAATTTTCTATAAAAACCAAGCTTCTTCTCGAAGCATTGGTTGGAGTCTCTTGATTTGGAATTGCATTGTTATGTTGCTAGAATCCTGCCAAGAAGTATCCAAGCAAACTAGTTCTTTTGCCTTGTTACTTTCTTTCTTGCATTACTACCAGACTACTTGTAAACTAGCTAGCTCCAGCAAAGACTCTCCCATTCTTTTTGCACACTTTCCAACACTACTCCCTAGACACATTTGGACACTCATTGGAAAATAATTTGAGGGGATATCAAAAAGCATTGCCAACATTGGATTTGTCTTTGTACAACATTTCCAGGTTGGGGTGTCATTAAATTCCTAGAGGTTTCTTTTGTTTATTCATATAGATTTAAAGTTATAATCTATTAAAATACATTTGTTTAGAAAGGTACAATTACAGTAGTAGTTACCATAGATTTCATGTGTAAAATTTTTCATTGAGGATTTCCTCTCAACTCATCCTGTGGATTTGTTTGGGAAGAATTCAGAGGAGGTTCTTTCCACAATGTGTTGTTAATTCTTCACAGTTTATTTACCTATAGTTTTACATTTCTTCATTTAGAAAGCTTCTATTTTACGGGAAGCTTCAAGGGAAGAATTGCTTCTAAGGTAGAGCTAGAAGAATAAATATCCACAACTACAAATTAGGAAAACATTTATTTTATTAGATTACATTAAATCCTCTGCAACAGGGAAACAACCACATCCGGTTATTTCATTGTTTGGTTTAATTTGTTTTAGAGTAGAAGAAATCTCATTTAATTAGAGGAAGTTATATTGTTTGTGTAGCTTTTTGTTTATTTAATTCTAGAAATCCCAAAAACATAGATTAGGTAGATGTTTGATTTATTTATTTAAATTTATTTAATTCATTTCTTGTTTAGACAAATAGAATATATGGTATTTCATTTCATTTTATTTAATTAATCGGGAATGAATCTAGCTAGTTAAGAGGTTAAAGCACATTTGTCTTTTAATCAAGTTATATTTACTTTTCTTAATTGGTTAAAATGAAAATTTCAACGTAGTTTAACTTTTAAATTAAACTAGATAATTAAACCATAGGGAACTTACGCTACCCATACATAGCCTCTAATTTCCCTTTACCAACTCAACTACTAGGAATTAACACTACCTGATTTTAGTCCCCGATTCTCTATAGTTTCCCATCAACATTCTTGCAATCTTACACATTCTGGTTGTCCCAACACAACCTTGGGAGGTCATGTGTGTCTAGGAATCACGTGTTGATTCTCATGCATACAAAATTGGTGAACCCGACATGAAGGACTAGTTCCTTCTTATTTCCTTTTCTTTCATTGTTATTACCTCACCTTTCCATTTATTCCCTATTTCGGTGGGTATTTTATACCTCCCCAAATATGTTTGGTAGAGAGTTTGGTGGGTCATTTGTCTCGATAGATACTACACCAATGTTCAACCACAACAATCCCCTTCCCTTTCTGGATGGGCTGACAACTACACCAACAACATGCAAGCCTCCCCTAGTTATGTTTCAAACCCCACTAGTTATGTGAGGATAGAGGAGGTTGATCAACCTTTAAACATGCAATACAATCAACCCAATTCAAACAACATGGTTTTTACAAGTGGAACAAATCCTTACCCTAGATTCTTGTCAAGACCTCACATTACCATGCAATCAACAAAAGATGAAATTTTTGTGTGAATTACTAATCCTCTTTGCCAAATAGACGAGTCCTTAGATAGGATGAAGATTCATGCTTGAGCATGTTCAATAACAATGTATCGACAACCTATCCTGAGACTCCTAATTTTAAGGAAAATAAGAATGAAAACATTGAACAATTCATAAGAGGATATCATGTGCCCTCTCAACCAAACCCTACATAGCAGCACCCAAACAAGAGACTCAATCCTCACCTCATGATGTTATTTCCACTTTAGTAGGGAGGATTAGAGAACTAGAGAGTGCCCAACCTTCACAACTGACCTATGCAGTAGGGTAGAACATGGGGCATCCCATCAACAACAAAGGGTACACCCCTATCAACACATAACCAATGTAACATCCTGTGCAACAAGGTTATCCTGTCTAATCAAATCTAGGTGATCTTCTCACGGGAGTGATACCCTAGGAATGGGCCCTCACCCTTCTCATGCTTACCCTACACAAGGGTTGGCTGGAAGTGCATTCTTGAATGTTACTCCATCAAGCAATGTGATGTTCCCTGGTTTCACGCCCACTAGCCCATTTCCTAGTGTTGTTCCACCTTACTGCATATGTATGCAAAGTCCCCCAAATGGACCCATATACCTTCCCTACTCCTTATACACCATATCAAGGAGCTCCATACATTCCAACTAATGCCTACATTGTAGCCTATCCAACTCCTCCTCCTCTACCTCCTCATCAAGGAACTTTAATGGTGGAATCTTACGCAATGGGTACTTATGTTGAGTATTTGAAAGAACCCCTTGAATTTACCATATGGGGTGTCATGCTCCCATGCCCATTTCTGATATTCCTAAATTTAAGGGAGAAGGAGATATAAATTCTCACATCAAGGCCTATGCTACTGCCATTAGGGAATTGCTTCCTTGGGATATTGTAGTAGCTAAAATATTTCTAAAGACCCTTGAAGGAATTTCCCTAGACTAGTACTATCGGATTCCTGAGGCTTATATATATTCCTTTAAATAACTTGTTTCAGAATTCATTAGAGCATTTGATATGAACAAGTTGCTTCAAACAAGGATTAGAGAGTTTTTGCATATTAGGCAGGAGAAAAATGAATCTTCTACCCATTTCATTCAAATATGGCATCAAGTTCTTTACTCCTCTACAAGTGCACCTAACATGGACCAAATGGAACTTTGTGATCTCTTCCTTCATTCACTCAATCAAGAGACTAGGGAAGAAGTCTAGAAGTTTCCTTTCCATAGTTACGAAGAAGTGTTGGAAGGTGCGCTTTGAATCGACCAAGCCACTATCGATAGTGGGCGTAAGACTTATGGTCTCAATGGGAAATTGGTGTCCCCTAATCAAAATAATGTAAACCATCAAAATAATGGAGCTAATAATCAAGGACCTAAGGCATTGAATCATAATCCTTGTCTTTATCATGGATGGTGTTATTGATCAAGCAAAGAATGTTGGATTTACAAACAATAGTAACACTAACAATCATAACAACAAAAACAACAATTTGGGAATCAAAGGGACCCTAATGTTGTTTCCTTAGTCAACACGGTTGATGTGAATCATCCCCCTCCTCGACAAGCTCAAACCCAAGGCCCAAACCAATACTAGAACTTTGGCCAAGGGGCAACGAATTATGGTTATAACAACCAGTTTCAAAACTATAATCGAGGTTATAATCAATAGAAAAACTCAAACCAAAGGCCAAAAGACTATGATCCTAATCTTTATTGTGGTTTTCATCGTGTTATTGGTCATGATGCTAGAACTTGTAGGGATTGCAAAAAGTTCATACAAAGACTCCCCGAGAATCAAAGACAACTCTTTGTGGACATGTTCTTAGAAAATCCTGAAAGAACCTCACAATCTGGTCATACAGGACTCGTCGCACCTCAGAATGTAAACCTAGGCATCTATCGAGACATGTTCCCTAATCATCTTGAATATGTTAAAGTGAATCCTCAAAATATAAACAAGGTTATTCTCATAGGGAATAACACAACAATGAGGCCTCAACTTCTCATAACTCTCGAGTTGCTCTTAAACTTGGCTCAAACAAAAATACAAAGATTTTGGGATTAGTTGAGCTAAAGGTTGAACCAGAAATTAATGTAACAACTCGAGACATAATCGAATATGTTTTACAAACCCTCCCACTCATTCTTTCTCATAGGATGACGTTCCTATAATCTCAAAACCGGTGGGAGCCTATGATTTGATATCTAATTGAACAAGACCTTTTCTCACATCTTGTTCTTAGATTTGTTGAAGAATTCCCCTGCACATTGTTCCACATTACTTGATGCATTGGGTCTTGGTCATTTAATCCATGTTACGCCTCCTCCTGGAGCTCAAATAAATCATATTGACTTTGACATACATCCTTCGGGATAGAGTGATAGGGATATTGGGTTTGTTTTTGATATAAAAAAGATGCCTTTTGATGTTGAAATAGCTTGAAGAGGTGATCTTGCGTTATATCTACAAGTTTGGGTTTATAACAATTGCATCAAGAGATCCATGATCGATGATGGGGTTGTTGTGAATGTGGTTCCCTTCTCTTTCTTGCAGAAGTTGGGATATGGGGAGACTAATTGCTCCTCTACGAGAAACACGTTACGAGGGTATGACAGTCTTAAGGCTACCTGATTGGAACTATAGTTCTTCTTGTCTCCCTTGGGCCAAAAACTATCTTGACGGAGTTTTACATCATTGATAAGGAGATAAATTATAACATGATCCTTGGTAGACCTTGGATTCACCAAATGAAGGCTATTCCCTCCACTTTGTTCTAAGAGGTTAGATTTCTCCACCTAGGAAAGGTCTTCATGTCTCAAGGGATCCTAAGCCCTTTGACATACATTTGGAAAACCTCAAGAAGAAACCAAGGGTCCATTCGGAATATGAGATCCCTACGAATCAATTAAACAAATTACTTCCATCGAAAGAATTGGTCACGACCACCTCGAGCGTTTCGAGGGTTGAATTCATTGACTCAAAAATGTTTCAAGTAGAAAAACACATAAAGGTAAGGCGATATCTATGGAAATTGTGTCCACCAAAACCACAACCGAGATTATGAAACTCTTGGAGAGTGATGAACCAATCCTTCTCCCCTTCAAACCACAAGGAATGGGTAACCTCCTTGGTATAGCCTCTCTTCCTGTCGATGATCTCGATCTAGGCATAAACATGATAGAAATAATGAAGGAAGGAGAGGATTTTGAGAACAAAATGATGCCCATCAAAGCCATCTCTAGGGCTTCCTCTATTTCAAACCTTGGTCTAGACAAAAATATGTCAAAAGCCAAGCTTATAGTGTCCACGGGACATAATCCAATAGTGCGCAACAAATGCCAAATTTAACCACTACTCCCTACGTAGGGAACAAAGTTGAGCAACATAGTCATGCTCATGCAAATACAATATGTCAAAAACATGACAAAGAGGTTCACAAAGACCTCTTTCAAATGGATGGATTCACACCAAGGTTAGATGATCAAATATATATAATTGTAGGCAAGGGTTGTAAGTTTAAACCCAAGATAGTAGGCCCTTATCAAGAGAACAAAAACTTTAAAGATCATGCGTATCATTTATGTACTCTAGAAGGTGAGGAATTCAGCTAATCAGTTAATTCACTTCACCTTAAACATTTCTATGCATAATTCACCTACATTTCCATTTGTAAATTATTGTATCCACATTGTACACCATCATCTGCATTGTCATGTTGTAAAATTATAAATCAAGAAACTTACTTTTCAAGCAAACTTTAAGAAACTTTCAAAAATTGGCAAAAACATTCAATCATACCTCTTCAAGTATCCATCATATCATCACAAAATTATTCTAATCTCTTCATCATCTCAGCTATTAGATGGAATTTTGACATTGGTCCTACCAAGACTTGCACACCTGGTTTTATTCATAGTTTCTTCTAGCTTAGGTTTCTTTGCCCATAGTCTATACTAGAAGCTTCTTGATGTCACATATTTCCCTAAAAACCTCTCTTATGATAGAAACAATCTAAACATTTCACCTGGACCTCTTGTTCACCTATCTCAACCTACGGTGGTGAGCCCTCATATCTTATTGGTTGCGTGGGGTTGAGGCTAGGGGCAAGCATTCCTTCCCAAAAGCACAAGTCTAAAGTCAAAAAATATATATATATATATATATATACATAATTCAACAAATAAATGCAAAATTTTCTTTCTTTCATAAATAAAACTACATTTCCTTGCCCTACCAATCTTTGGTGATGAGCCCACACTTCCTATTGGTGGCGTGAGGTTGGGAAAGGAGGGAAGTTCCCTTACTCACCTATGTCTTGTCCTTGGTGATGAGCCCATGCTTCTTACTGGTAGCATGGGGCAAGATGTAGGGGGTCCCATCAAATAAGTCAATAAGTTGTAAATAAGTCAATGAATAAAAAGTTCTTTGAAATGTCAAAAATCCCAAGAAAATGAGTTAGATGTGTATGTTACAAGAGAGTCAAATCATTAAAACCATATTTTGTCAATCAAAAGGCCATCTATGGATCTAAGTCTAGTTAAACTTGTAAGCAAACGCATTCTGGGCTGGTTAGTTGACTTTGATTAGGGTTGGGTTGTAAGTTCTAGTTAGATCTTTGTCAAAATCTTATCTTTCTCTCACCATTTTCACTCATCAAAATCATATAACTCGCATCCCTCTTGGCTCTCGGTGATGAGCCCTCGCATCTTACCGGTTGCGTGGGGTTAGGAGTCAAGTGAGTTCATTTTCTTATTATATCACATTCACCATATTTTGCCAATAAAATAAAAGTGCTAAATATTGCTTGAAAACCAAAGTATCAAATTACAATTTGTTCTCATATGCATCATATATAAAATAAAAAAAAAAGATAAATCATTCTATTTACACATTTGCATCATCATCATCCATAACATACATCCATAAATCATATAAAAGGCATAGGAAATTCTAACCATCTAAGAGTACATAAGTGAAGCAAACCATGATTGAGTCAACTCTTACACAAAATAACCAAACCAAAAATAGATGTATATATGTATATATCAATAAAGTCATGTTTCATGTATAATGCCATCACACTCTTGCGAGTGTGGTCAAAACACTCATCTATGAGTTGAAAATTAAAAAAATCGATATATGTATCTAAAATATTCTCAAAGCAATAAGTGTCATTGGCCCATCCCTCTCCACGGGATCCCACTAAAGGTGTAGGATGAGGGCTCCTACTGCAACTCCTATGACAAGAGTAAGAGCCTCCATGTGTCGATCAACAAGAGTGACCATGAGATGAGGTAGGTGATCTACTACAAGTGGTAGCTATAGAGCTATTTTATATAAAGCTCTTTCGATAAATAGTCCCCCCCTTTTTTGTTGCCCCATCATGGCTTCTTTTGTTCACTCGGCTTGAAAAATTGACTAAGTATAAAGATGAACGTGGAGGGTATCCACGTGTCTCATTGGCACAATTGGGATAGGAACAAAGAACGAAGGGATCTTAAACTTACGCCGCATTGTACACTGTCCACAGATCCTAAAGGATTTTCTTAGCAAGGGAAAATTTGGAAAGATATTAGGGATGCTCGAAAGGCTCTCCACGTGTCACCCAGGCACAAATTCAAATAAAGGAAAGGAAAGGGGCCATGAACAAACATGCACTCTCCATGTGTCTATCAGGCACATTTTGAAAAGAAGAGTCTCAAGTAAAATCCTCGAGAGGCATCGACTCACCACGTAACAAGGAAGAAGCTTCACCGACTTAGGAAGCACCGGTCGCATAAATTAAAGACGAGTTAGATATCCCTAATGGGCAATTGAGATTTTGGCTCAGAAAGGAAATATCCTATAAGAGAATTGAATGCTAGAAGTTAAGGCTCTAGTTCTAAACATCGGGGATGGATTCCCAAACATCTATAAGAAGGGATAACATCCTAGAACAAGGGGGAGATATTTTTTGAAGAGAAAAATAGGTAGAAGTGAAGGAAGACACGAGAAGATTTAGTTTTGTAATAGCTAGCCTTAGTGAGATATTTCATTATAAGGAGATTGTAATCTGTGCCATTTCAGCCTTATGTATGATTTTATTTATATATTAAGTTCTTGTTCTATGCACTTGAGCTCTTCATACTCGAATCTTCATTTCTGTTAAATGATGTTAGGAAGTTATGCAATCTATCGTGTTATACGCCCTTAGATTTTGACTTATCTTTTATTGTGTCTATTATGTTTTCCACCCCCCTTTCACAGCTCTGATTTAAATCTAAAGTATCACTAAATAGGTAGATCATGCTTTAACACTCTTTGAACTATTTTGATCAAACTCTCTAGAATGTTTCTCCTTTTGTAGGATTTATCTTGGCGCATCGCCCCCTGTTAAGTTTTATGTTTCTTTCCAACTTTCTCCTAACCTTACCTCATACAACAAAGAAGAACCAACTTCTTTAAAATCTGGAGGTCACCTTAGGGCACACGTCCCACTAACCTAAGGTTTCCCACGATCTCGAAGGTCCATCCACAAGGATAATCGTCAAAAGTTTTCTGGCATGCCCGGTGGGATGAACATCTACACACTTAGATTTCCATTACCAAAGATCTACTAATCCTAGTAGTATTCAAGTGATCCGCTTAAATTCTTGTATATATATATATATATATATATATATATATATATATATATATATATATATATATATCTACCCTCCGAGTAAATATAGACAACACAAAAGGAAATATGTCGAGAGGTTCAAAACCCGACACAAAGGAAATATGTCGGAGAGATTCAAAAACCCAACACAAAGGAAATATTCGGAGAGGTTCAAAAAACACAAAGGAAATATGTCGAGAGGTTCAAAACCCGACACAAAGGAAATATTTCGGAGAGGTTAAAAACCCGACACAAAGGAAATATGTTGGAGAGGTTCAAAACCCGACACAAAGGAAATATGTCGAGAGAGGTTCAAAACCAAAGGCACACAAAGGAAATATGTCGGAGAGGTTCAAAAACCCGACACAAAGGAAATATGTCGAGAGAGGTTCAAAAACCCGACACAAAGGAAATATGTCAGAGAGGTTCAAAAACCCGACACAAAGGAAATATGTCATAGAGGTTCAAAAACCCGACACAAAGAATTTTGGGATTCGGGTTTCGGGAAACATGAGACATGAAGCATGAAAATCACAAGGCATGTCCTGATGCTTGGGAGTTCGAAAACCCAAAACACTACCTAGGCAAATCGGGTTTTGGATTCAGGAAAGCATGGGGCAAAAACATGTTGAGGCACCCTCCAAACCCGATGCAAATGCAAAGGAGAACCCCGAACCCGGCCATTAGGGGAAAGGACCCTAACTTGGGAATATTCAAATGGCCATAACTTATCACAGGAGCTTGGATTCATGCAAGGTTGGAATTTTGGAAAGCTTAAAAGGTCCTGGATATCTTTAATTGGGTGAGAACAAGTTCTTCAAAAATGTAAAATACAATTCACCATTTTTTGGGTTTGTTAGGGTTCTCACCTACTACCATAATGAGATGAATTAAATACAACCTGGAGGTGGTTGGGGTAGATTTGGATTTCCTCTCTCTTCCCTCTCTCATTCTTCCTATAAATTGTAAGGAGGGGCTTCTTTCTAAAGGTTGGACATTCTTGTTTTGCCCCTCCTTCTTCTCTTTGGCAGGAAAATTTGTGGAGTTCAAACCTCCCATCTAAAACTGTAATGCAACTTTGCCTCTTGGCATTTTGTAGTGTATTGTATCAATCTTTGGAGCAAATAATGCATGTCTGTGGATGATTCTCAACCCTCTCTGTGTTCATTTGCATCCTCCTGATCTTTCACTACAAATTTGGTTATTTGTGCATGATCTTGCATTGCATTTTAATGGTTTGTGTTTATTGGCAAGACAGGTGTTCTTCATTCCTTGGTGCATCACCTTTGTTAGTTTAGGTTTATTTTTATGCATCTTCTTACCCTGTCTCCTTGGCAAGTTAGATTAGGTTTTTAGTAAACCCTCTGCATTTTATGTGTGCATATGAACAGAGGAATAGGAACCGGCCTTTATCCGGAGAGCTTTCCGATTTGCAAGGTCCCACACTTGGGAAAAGCTCCATGTTATGCAATCACATTGAGAGTCTCAACCCATCGAGTTGCAGACATTCAAGGGTATTGTGATTCGCCATCAATAGTTACAAGCCAAATGTGAACAAGGGAGAGAGTGAGGGAGGAAGGTGCACTTGAATATTTACAGTTATCTCCACCATGCAACAGAAGAGGTCGATAGATCCAAAGATCCCCATCTCCTCCGAATCGAGTTCTCTCAACGTCTCTGCTAGGTAGGCCTTTTACACAGTCAACTAGAACTCTCAAACCCATTTCCATGGCTCATCTTCAACCCCCACCTCCAAGGTAGTTTGTCTCTTGGGATCAAGGAAGCCCACTCATTCTGCCCACACCCCTGATGGTGTGGAACCCTATTCTGGATAATGCATTAAAAACACTACCCAAATTTAGCGAGGAGGACTTCAAAACCCCTGAGGAACACCTCCAAGATGTAGCAAAAATATGTGTAGTGCATTATATAAGGGAGCAAGATGTCGCCTTATGTTTGTTGGCCACCTCCTTTAAGGGAAAGAGCCCTGGAGTGGTACCAATCCTTAACCCCTAATACTATTGGTACTTGGGACCAATTAGGAGGGGCATTGGTGACAAGGTTCAACGAGAAAGGGGACAGGTCATCACTCCTGTAGCAACTGATTTGTATCAAAAAGGGCCTGCAAGAGTTAATGACATTTTTAACACCAAGTTCCATAAAACCTGATAGAAGATTCTAGCCCTAGTAAGGCCACCTGCAGGTATTATTAATGTCTTTTATTTAAAAGCTCTAAATTCAGATATTTTGGTAATGATTCAATCATTGGGAGGGGACTCCTTACCGTAGGCCTATAACATTGTGGTCCAAGATGAGAATAATTTAATAGATGTCGGGAAACTCCCTCCCAGAACTCTTTTTCTGATGAATCTAGAGATAGCCCTCCTTCCACAAGCACAAATACTGAACCATGTTCAAGCCCCTACGTCCTTATATAACTACCCACCTGCTCATACGGCTCCAAATTTTGCTACCACACCCTCATCTTCTTCTCTCGAGATGGATGAGATGAGAAATATTTTGAGAAACTTTTCTAATGAGAGTGAACCTTAAAAGGAACCAGACAGCCTATCAAGGCAAAATTATCAAAATTTCCAAGGTATCAGACCTACTTATTCTACTCAATACTAGAATACTCAGAGACCACCAACCACGTAGCCGTCAAATCAATTAGTTCCTATACCAATGCCACTTCAGACTGTTCCTCCCAATAGTGGGAGAGAAATGGTCCCTGAGACAAAACCATTTGGCTAAAGACCCCAATGCTTGGTGCTTCCCTTGCAATAATTCTCATATGCGAGGGATTTCCCCCAAGGGAACTTGCAATAGAGGGTGGTTGAACAATGATCAAGAGAAGGTTATGATGCATGTATGTCTGGACCCCACCAGTCTATAGGATCCCAAAGTACCACTTTCACAACCCAGATTCAAGGGATGTCCTTGGAACAAGAAGTAGAGATCACACCAGAACACACCCTTTTCTCTTGGGTAGAAGGGGAGGAGTCTGTATTTACAAATGAAGTATCTATCTTGAAACCTATTCAGTTTAACTATAACACTCACTTTAAGAAGAGAATCATTGAAGTAGATGCCCCAACTCCAAGTTCAACCGAAAAGACGTACAAAGATCCTCAATCGTCTTGAACGCTCCATCACCAATGAGGGAAGCTCCAAAGAAAACTATCCAGAATCAAGATACCCATCACCTCGATAAAGAAAGGATGAAGTATCAACCATCTCCTAAATTAATATTTTTGTTAGGAATAAGAGATAAAATATGCGGAATAATCCCTTACAGTAATCGCATAGAACAAGAGTAGAAACTAATATGCGAGAAAATATTACAAATCTCAAATAAAAGTGTGTAGAATAAATAATAACACAACACGAGAGAGACAAAATTTAACGTGGTTCACCCAATTTGCACCCAAATTAAAACATACTACGGGAGAATTTGGGCTACGTCCACCAAGAATCACTTGCTCGATTTTATTACAAGCCTCCACTCTCTCAATACAATACCCAGATCTGTTTGGAGCTATACTCAACAAACTATATAGAATTCACACCCGAATTCAAAACACATCCGCAATACATTTGCATGTATATGTATCATATGCATAAGACCATATAAATAGACAATTGCTTTAAGTAGTTTGATACAAAAATTGTGGGTATCAAAACCATGGGCAAAAAAGCGTGGGTATCAAAACAATGGGTGCCTTAAAACCATGGGCCTTTTCAAGTTATAAAAAACAGCCCATAATGGTTACCCATTACCCATGGGTTAATAAACCACCCATGAAAATTTTCTTGGGGCTTCGCCCTGAACCACTGACCGCTCATGCTGCGTGGGCAAAGCGAGACCGCTTATAAAAATACCCGAGTGCAACACATAGAAGGTGTACCACACTCCAACATGAAAATAGGCTCCACAACATAACAAATGCAACTTGGACCCATCAATGTAGTCCAACAACGGCTTAAAAATTTCTAGCTAATGCGTCCTTATGGGACCTTCTAAGTATCCCTGAGCAAAAGGAGTTGCTCCAAGAAGCGCTCAAACTAGATGATGATCTGACCATCACAACCATGGAGAAGGGATGGGTCAAAGTCATATTGTTGAATCAAAGGGAGAGGTTAGTAAACCAAGGCCTAACCCCTTCTTTTTGACTCTTATTATAGGTAAGAAATTATTACATAACTCCATGATAGACTCCGGGTGAAAGTACTCTCTTGCCGTGCCCTAAGAAATTGTAGCCACTTTGGGAATTTGAGTACGAACCCTTGAAGAAAGGAGTTATGCAACTGGAGACGGAAACATGTTCAAACCATTAGGATTATTAAGGGACTCCCATTACAACTCTATTCCTACCCGAATATAAATCTCGGCAAGATATCATGGTGATTAACGTCCCACTAGTCTTCGGTCTTTGCCTCTCCCGTGATTTCACAACTAAGATTAGAGGCTATATGTCTTTGGATTGGTCCCATTTAATCCTATGAACCAAGTATGGGTCCAAAATGAAGGTCTTGTCAGAACCCCTCTCCAAGGAACATATAATGAGACCAAGTGCCTTTTGGCTTCAAGGCCTCTCATGCTATGATCACCAGGGAAGAATAATTGTACGTAGAAGATGGGGAGCCTCAGAACATCGATCATCTATCTAATCTCCCCCTGGAGATCCTTTTGGGAACTTCGATTCCACTGGCTTGGGCACTTACATCATTTTCGATGAAAATCCCATAATCCCAAAGGTGGAGAAGGGGCATGATGAATGGGAAGGAAACTCTCCTGGGAATCCTCCAATATGGACCCTACATTTTGATGGGGCCAAAAGCAAGAATGGCTCTGGAGGAGTCGAGTGTGCCTAATATCCTCGAATGGTAGGATAATACTCTAGTCAATCTATTTCTAGTTTCTCTTGTATTGTACTAGTAACAAGCAAGGCGAGTACAAGGCCTTGGTTTACGGTTTTTCCGCCGCTTGAGAGGAGGGTGTTAAGCGATCGAGAGTATTTGGTGACTCGGAGTTGGTGGTGATACAAGTAAGGAATATTTCCGCCACTAAGAACCCAAGGATGAGATCCTATCGACACCGGGTATGGGATCTGGTAGATGATTTCAAGGCCTTCAATATTAAGGTAATTCCTCGTGATCAAAATACAGAGGCCGACAGGATGGCCATGATAGGGTCTCAATTCGACCTAACTCAGGATTTGATTGCAAATAAAAACACCATAAAAGTGATCATTCACCCTTCTATCCCTAAAAACTTTGATCATTGGTAGGTGTTTGATAATGACCAACATGTCATACACTTCCTCCGATGAGTCGACCAATTCGAAAATCAAATCCAACCCAAAGACATTATCCAACACACCATCGACCTAGAAGAAGGCACTAATCATGAATACTTGAACTGCGGGGAAACATTCTTTTAATATGAGGAAATGGCGCATAAAAATAGAGGCCTGTGAACCCTAAGGTAGAAGCCCTCATGGATGAAGAATTGAGAAAGCTATTGGAGGCTCATATAATTTTTTTGATCAAACACATAACGTGGGTCTCCAACCTAGTCCCAGTGAGGAAGAAGAATGGTGAAATACGACTTTGTGTAGATTTTAGAGATCTGAATAGGACCTCCCTAAAAGACCATTACCCCTTGCCCTCTATGGAACAAATATTATAGATTGTCACAGACTCGAGATGTTTTCTCTATTGGATGGATTTTCAAGGCTATAACCAAATATGGCTCGTAGAAAGAGATCAATATAAGACTACCTTCACAACCAAATGGGGAACTTTTGCTTATGCAAAAATGCCTTTGGGCTCACCAATGCAGAGGCTACTTTTAAAGGGCAATGGATACCGCATTTGGGGCATTAATAAACAAGGTAATCCTCATATACCTTGATGACCTTACGGTGTTCACTAAAATAGCGGAGGAACATTTTGATGCCTTGGAAGCCATGTATTAAAAAAATGTCAAGAGTTTGGAATCTCTCTGAACCCGAAGAAATGTATCTTTGGAATTCCCCAAGGAAAACTCCTAGGACATATTGTGTCAAAGGAGGGAGTCTCTATTGACCCTGAAAGAGTTAGGGCCATTTTGGAGCTTCCCTGCTTTAGTTAAAAAGAAGGATGTTCAATCCTTCCTAGAAAAGATCAACTTTGTTGACAAGTTTATATCAGATTTTATGGGTACAATCCACCTGATCACTCTCACACTAAGAAAATACCTCAGCTTTAAATGGACCGATGAAGGCCATTAGTCCTTTGAATTAATAAAAGGGCTATCATTTGATTGGCCATAGTGCTTCACAACCCCGACTTCCCAAAATATTTTACTATGTATATGGTGGAAAGCATAACATAGCGTTTATTGACCCAAAAAGGAGAACTACAAGGGGAGGAACACCCAATCACTTTCTTTTCAAAGAATCTCCATGACTATGAAACAAGATACAATTTCGTGGAAAGACAAGCTTACACCATAGTTAAAGGTCTGAAGAAGTTCTAGAAACCTTATCACGCATAACAAAATTGGGTCATGGTGGCTCACTCTAGCGTCAAGGAATACATAATGGAGGGTGAGATAACGAAAAAGGGCCAACTGGATCACCAAGATCCTAGAGTATGACATAGAAGTGAAACCCACAAAACTTGTGAGAGGTAGGGGGATATGTCAATATTTGACACAGGAATCTATCCCAGAGGTCAATAACGAATGGGGGAAGTAATGTACCTTCAGGAAGATAGGTTTGAAGGATGGGTCTTTGATAGAATTCACTTTATGCAAACTAAAAAGTACCCCTATCATCTCCCCTTAAAAAAGGAGATATTATAGGCTATTTCATCATAGTTAATGGCTTCCTATTTAGGAGGAATTTTAATGGAATCCTGTTGAGATGCCTGGACGAAGGGGAGGCTAAAAATTCTTGCATGAATTACACCATGGGAGCTCAAGAGGCCATTTTTTCGCCGCATAATACAACCATAAAAATCTTGCAGGAAGGATATTTTTGGCCAAGTCTATTCGCCGACAGTTAGGCGCAGAGAGGTAAACAAGATGTAGGGTGTGCCAAGTTTACACTGTTTCTACTAGAATGCGGCTTTACCCTCAATCCTATCTTGGTAGAGGAACCCTTCACCCAATGGGGTCTGGATTTCATTAGAATGGTAAATCCAACTTCTAGTGTTGGCCACAAATGGATCCTCACAAAAATTGACTACTTCACTTGGTGGGTGGAAGCAGTGCCCTTAAAGAGGCCACGAAAAATGTAATCCTAGGACTCCTACAAGATATAACTACATGCTTTGGGCCACCCCACACTATTATATCTAGACAATGCTAAAGCTTTTGTGGGAGCCAAGGTATCTAATTTTGCGGTAAAACATGGGATTTACCTAAAGACATCTTCCAACTATTATCCACATAGGGAAATGGTTTGGCAGAATCTACCAATAAAAACTTAATTAGACTTATAAAGTGAATGGGGCATGAGCATAATAAATTATGGCATGAACACATCAAGACAACCTTATGGGCTGATCGAATCACCCCAAAGCAAATCCTAAGAGCTTCATTGTATGAGATAGTTTACGGGAAAAGCAATGTGATGTCGGTTCCCCTAGAAATCTTTGCATTACAACTATTAAAGCAAGTCGAGATAGGTGAGAATGGGGCAATGCAAGTGAGACTCGCCGAGCTAGTAGAGCTCCAGGAGAAATGAGAATCAACTCACGAGGCCATGATTAGCCACCAGCCAGATAGTAAAGACTTGGTTCGAATGAAAGACATCAGAACCAAACTTTCTAGGTCGAACCACGGTCCTAAAATGGGACGTAAGAGCCGCCAAGCCTAGGAATCATGGAAAATTTGATCCCCTATGGACAAGGCCCTTTAGAATCAGCGAGTGTAAGCAACACAACTCATTTGAACTTGAAACTATGGAGGGTGATCCCTTAGCCATTCTGGTGAATGGGATCCACCTAAAGCCATTCCTGTAGGTCCTTCACCATATTGTATTATATGTACAATTTATTTTATCTGCTTGTCTGTTTTGTTTCTTTTAATAAGTGTCTCGGACACGTGTCCCTTTGGAGGAATTTTTCCCCTTTTGAAATTTTGAGGGAACCGTACCACCCTATTTTATTTCTGAATTAATGATCTAGTGATTTCCTCGGCACTCGAGGGGAGAAAATATTTCGACATGACACAAAGTCCCTAAAAGATGTAGAGTGCCAACTTGAGTCATTAATTGGAAAGGGACCATTGTGTGAAGTGACCCTATTTACGTGCAAACCATTATGCCTAAAGTGAGGGTGACTCTTTAAGTATTAAAGAGCATTCAATGTGCTAACTCCAAACCTTAAGGTTCCCAAATTAGTTATCAAATTCTAGAGCTAAGGAAATTCTAACTATTTCTAAATTCAGAGGAGCACCATGGCAGCCTCTAGCTCTGCACAGTAATAAAGTCTTATGTAGGGTGATCCTTCCCCCTAGAACTCCACAACCAAGATTAAAGTTTCCACATAAAGGGCCCCGGTTCAGCGACCCCATCGTGATCTCTAACCCTACCGATAATGTTTTTGACCCATCCCTCAACAAGAAGCCTAAAGCTTTAAGGGAGGCAACCTTTGCTAGGTTCCTCAAGCTGGGAGATTCAAAATCTTTCAGCTCTAGGACCTGGAGCACCACACTTGCCCAATACATGGTGTCCCTCACACACCCATGCCCGAACTCATTTAGATGTGCATGGACTATTTTGAGTCTAGAACCCACACCATTTAAGGTAGGCACTTAAAGGTGGTGATTACACCACAAACTATCAGGGACATGTTGGCCCTGACGAAAGACCCAACGGCTAGTTTCTATGACATGGCTAAACTCCAAACTATTTGGGCACAATGTCAAAACAAGGTTTTGTTCCTTAATAGGGAACTAAGATAGGCGGATGTGGGAGTTCGGGATCCGTCGGCTTTCCCATATCACTTTGGAATCACTTTTAGTAGACTCTCGGGATGTTTGCTCCATGATGGCCTTTATTTTTAGGTGGGATTCAGACAGAGGCATCGAATATTGGCATATGGGATCCTTTTTCGAATGAGGTATGTTTCCAAATATTAGGCGTATTGCTTCGACTTCATGGAAGTCATCACAGATCCATTTGCAAACAACTCAACCAATTCTCAGTGTCCTTAACCTTCAGGTATTCATCCTATTTGTTTCACCTCATTCTTTATCAAAACGCTAAATATTTTAGTCAATTTATGACCCTGAATATATAGGATGTGGAAGTAGACTCCTAGAAGGTCATACCAATGTCTGCATGGACCCATGTATTGTCCCACTTGTTAGATGTATATGAATTCTGCAATTCTTTCATGGAGCCCCTCTTACTCGAAATTGATCTAGAAGGGATCGACAACAGGATGAATGACTCGGTGCATTCTATATTCGCAAATCCCCCGCACCCCTATGATTACTTCTTTTCAGAGGACATTCCATGATTCACCTTCATGGTTTTAAGGAGGTGTCCTTTATGCTCCCCAGGGTCCTCACGGCTCGAGTGGTTGGCCTCAAAATTATTTGGCATTGGTAATCTTGGATACGAGTTGGCTCAACTTGAAAGAAGAAGGCACTTTTTGAACTTCCCTTAAGCAAGGGAGGAATTACCGTACTAAAAAGAAAGGCAGAACATGGCCTTACGAAAAATTTGGCCTCCTATGGGTTTTCCCTAATTTAAGATTCATGGAGGTACGACCAGATGGAAAAATGGCTAATATTCTGGTTGATAACAAAATCTCGAGACTCCTATAAACATGAGCCTAGGGAGTTTTTTGACACAAGGCGAAGTCCCCAGGAGGAGTTTCTCGACACATTTATCAAGCTCTCGGACATACCAACCCCAAGCTGGGAGTCATTCCATCAGGTCAAATACAAGTATGATCCCACTCTTACTATGGCTAAGGGACTCAAACGGACCTAAAAGAGAAGGACTAGAGCTAGACAAAATCAAGGCCTTTTGGAAATACAGGCAGGAGATTGGTCAGACCACCCTGAATTTTGAGGGCATCTCTAGTGATGAGCATTGGGAAGAATTCTAGGATGCGGATCATGCATCTGAAATAGAGAGCAAGGATACCATCACAATCACATTAGGATGACCCGTGAAATCAACCACAAAGTCCTCTGACCCCAAACAACAACAATCACATGTCCCACCTCTATCTTCCACTCCTCAACATAATCTTCCAATTCCACTTCCATGCCACAACCTTGATTATCCCCTCTGGGAAGGACTGTGGAAGAACCAACCTCTAACTCCGCCACGTAAGAGGTCAAAATCAGTAGCGGTTTCTATTTCTCCTTAGCCTCTCCCTCCTCCCAGAGATCCATTTCAATCTCCCCCTCCACCTCCTTTTTCCCTTTTTGAAGGTTTTCCTTTGTCTCTTGCTCCGTCACATGGACTCTCTCCCCACCCCCATCACTTTGTTTCCACAACTTCCCTCAAACATACCAGCCTTCTCCCCGCATGATGATAAGATCCTCCACGGCCTTGCTAGCTTCCATGCCCCAACCACATATTACAATCCCTTACAGCTTACCACCTAGTTTCCCATTTGTGGGAGGGATGGTCCTTTCTTCCTCTCGAGTTTTTGAGTCAAGCCGAGTCGCAAGGTTGCTGAGATAGTAGAAGGGAAAAGTAAAAGAAAAAAGAGATGATGGCTGGAGCTACCAAGCACATGCGGTCATTATATGACCATCAACAAAGTTCCTTAACAATCTCCCATCTTGTCCCTCAGGTATCCAAACCCACGGGGCAAATGCAGCCAGAGGATTATTCCATTAGAACTGTTGTAGTTGATCTTTGAAGTTCCAACCTCGGGATAAGGTTGAATTAATGAATGAAACCATGGCGATAATCACTACAGACTATTTGAAGCTTAGTAATCAGCTAAAGAAGGTATAGTCTAACCTTTGGAAAGAAGAAGCCATGGTCGCTACTCATCAAGCCGAGATAAAGGCCAAAGGGAAAGAAATTGACCAGCTCCATAAAGAGTTGAAAGGAGCCCCATCCCAAGAGACCCTCGTAGCTTTATAGGTAGAAATGGTGGCAATCTAGGCTAAGTTACATATAGTTGAGGTGGAAAACAATGACCTCCAAACCAAGCTCAGATCATCTAACGATGTGGTCAAGGATTTGACTCGTAAATTGTGCAACAATCCTAGAAAGGAGGAATTGTAACGTTAGTGCAGGGGTTGTACACCTCCTATTGTGACTAAATTACTACTATGGTGATGGCCTTGGCCCCCACACTTAGATTCATATCCGATACTTAGGGATTGTGCTCAAATGTAGAATCTATTGCCTCCACCATCATCAATGCACAGTGTCCGCCAAGGTCCCTGAAGCTAGACTCTTGATTCAGAAGCTTTATGACGCTTCAGACTCCACCCTTCAGGGGGAAGGATTACAAAAATGTGGCTCATTGCTGCAAAAATTAATGAGATTCTGAGCTACGATAAGGCTTCTACCAAATGCCAAAATCTCTTGGCACAACTACACCATGGGATCAGGGAGAGGAAGCAAAGCATTAATGAACTAGTTTAGTTAGGCTTCCCTTCTCCCTTCCCCAACAATTCTATGGTCCTCACAAAGCACCAAATTTAGTAGCTTCTAATTGCTAAGCACTAAGACAAGACTGTCTTTTAGTATTTAAAGGAGAGCTCTAGTGTAGCCGAGGTGGAGACCATCTTAAACCCCATTGTCTAGTTAGAGTTCTACCTACATGTAGTAGTGCAGAACCTTCACAATTTCTTACATAAGGAGATAATTGAGCTAGACCAAGCCTTTTAGGTGTTGTAGAGGAGAACCTACCCAACCAAAGAGGAATGGCTCGGGTATCAAGCTGCGTTGTAGAAGCTCTGAGTGGCATTTGGTAAAGCCACAATTTTGATATTTTGAGAATGGGAGATTATAGGATTCTTCCATGACCGACATGGAGTCCCTTGGTGAGTCGCCATAAATGTAGAGCTATTTTGTATAAAGCTCTTTCGATAAATAGCCCCCTTTTTGTTGCCCCTTCCTGGCTTCTTTTGTTCACTCGGCTTGAAAAATTGACTAAGTATAAAGATGAATGTGGAGGGTATCCACGTGTCTCACTTGGAACAATTGGGATAGGAACAAAGAAGGAAGGGATCTTAAACTTGTGCCACGTTGTACACCTGTCATAGACCCCGAAGGATTTTCTTAGCAAGGGAAAAGTCGGAAAGATATTAGGGATGCTCGAAAGGCTCTCCATGTGTCTATTAGGCACATTTTGAAAAGTAGAGTCTCAGGTAAAATCCTCGAGAGGCATCAGATCTGCCAAGTAACGGGAAGAAGCTTCACCGACTTAGGAAGTGCCAACCATATAAATTAAAGACAGTTGTAGATATCCCTAATGAGTAGTTGAGATTTTGGCTCAGAAAGGAAAGATCATGTAAGAGAATTGAATGCTAGAAGTTAAGGCTCTAGTTCTAGACATTGGGGATAGAGCCCCAAACATCTATAAGAAGGGATAGTATCCTAGAATAAGGGGGAGATCTTTTAGGAGAGAAAAACAGGTAGAAGTGAAGGAAGACACAAGAAGATTTAGTTTTGTAATAGCTAGCCTTAGCGAGATCTTTCATTATAAGGAGATTGTAATCCATGCCATTTCGGCCTTATGTATGATTTTCTTTATATATTAAGTTCTTGTTTTGTGCACTTAAGCTCTTCATACTCTGAATCTTCATTTTTGTTAAATGATGTTAGGAAGTTATGCAATCTATCATGTTATATGCCCTTAGATTTTGACTTATCTTTTATCTGTGTTTGTTATGTTTTCCACTCCCCTTTCACAACTCTAATTTAAATCAAGTACCACTAAATAGGTAGATCATGCTATAACGCTCTTGAACTATTTCAATCAAACGCTCGAATGTTTCTCCTTATGTAGGATTTATCTTGGTAGATCGCCCCCTTTTAATTTTTATGTTTCTTTCCAGCTTTCTCCTAACCTTAGCTCATACAACAGAGAAAAACCAAATTCTTTAAAATTTGGAGGTCACCTTAGGGCACATGTCCCACTAATCTAAGGTTTCCCATGACTCTGATGGTCCATCCACAAGTATAATCATCAACAATAGCCTCACTGTAAGAATGGCCTTGCAGTGTCTCCTCTCGGCCAAATGGTATCCGGTGAGCTCGAGATCTCATCTCATTTATGGCTATTACGTCATGCCATCATGCTGGTGCAAACATGTTAGTATGACAACTGAACATTCTTTGGTTGGCCAATGTCTACAAGCAAGCCTGATCTTGTATCTTCCCGAAGGAAGAGCGAAAGTGTCCACCAAGATCGTTGAATAAGATCTCACTTGACCATTAGTAGTAGCTGAAAAACACAAATGAAAGCAAAAATGAGTGAGAAAACCTCAAAAAATAAACAAAAATTTATCACAATGTGTAGTTTTCTAACAATATAGTCAAGAAGTAGAGTCGAGGGAAGAGTATTCTACTTACTCGGATCTCCTGGCATCTATGATGGATCAACTAGTGTTGGTGGTGGTGCGGGAGCTACAACATTAATCTTCTCTACTCTAACCTCCTCCACCATTGTCTCTCCTACACCCCTCTCCCGTCCATAGACCCCGTCCATAGACCAACTCCTCATCTCCTCCTCATGTAGGTGGAAGAGTATCCTTTGAATACAAAGTCTTGCCACAACCTCTACCTCGGCCCTTATTGCGCGTAGAGACCTCTCCGGTGGTCATCAACTCTATGTTAGTCTCCTCCTCTTCACCCTCCTTAGCCTGGCCTCGGCCTCCATCTCTACCTTTTTCTATCTCGGCCTCCTCCTCTTCCCTGTTGTGTGTGGGCATAACCTTGACTTGTACAATTTACATCGGTTTAACATGGTATTCGGCAACCTATGGAGTGTACATCGGAACTCGTAGGTATAACAATAGCCCACTGATTTTCCCTTCGAGCCGCTCTAGCCTCTTGGACCCCTATGTATACTATCGGGATTCCCTGGAGGGAATCAATGTAAGGTAGCCCAAGCTGCTTTGGGGCACCTTGTGAATTGGATGGACCTCCACTTTGTTGGTCGATCTACTAAGCTGTGTAGTATAACTACATGTACCCAAAGTGATCACCTCATCGCCCCATAAGCCAACCATGTCCTAGTACATCCATGTAATCATGTCATTGGTAGTAAGTGTAGAAACTAATCTATGTGGCCCCTTGAGGGGAGCCATGTCAATCCACCTCACTGCTCTAATAGCCCCGTAATTAGCTATCCCAATGCCCCTCTGATAGGGGATCATATGCTCATAAACCCATCTCATGAATAAATTAGGGTGACTAAGGGCCTTACCCTTTAATAATATAACTTTGTATAAGTCGTGGTAAGTGGCACCCATGATGTCAATGCCCCATGCAAATATGTGGTCATGTTTCTCAATGCTTTGGATAATTAGTGCCTAACTTGTAATAGAGCTTTTCCCGCCCTTCTCCCTAACCGATCATGAAGCCAAGATGCTAATAATGGCCTTGCGCAAGGTAGGTATAGGTGCGAGAGGCAATTGATAACAATTTCATCCCATGCTTAGCACCCGTGTTAGGTTTATGTGCATCTCCCATGTATGTTTCCCAACCATGGGCCTAAACAACTATGTTTGTGCTCACCAAAGTCAACTTCACAAGAAACATGAACTCCCGAATCGGTAGACATCCTCTAAGGTAATCGTACACTCCTGTGACCCCATGCATCGAGAAAGTGTTCCGTTCTACATCATAATAACTCATTAAATCACATAATAGATGACTAGTTGGTGCAACTAAAGCGTGTCTAAGATATATTCCATATCCCGACTCTATGTAGTAAGTCTCTCTCATCCTAAGTCATAGCGTCCAAAATTAGGGGATCAATCACACTCTCGAGATCGATCCATCTAATATACTTCCCCGCATTCATAAACATCAAAAAAAGTAAGTTAGAATCATAACAATGCATAATAAGCTCACCAAAAACATCATAAAAATAATTAAAAACCAATTTTTGTATCATACTTAGTTGATTTTGAGAATTGCCATGACAATTATACAACCACAACTCTATGTAGAGTGGTGGTTGCATAACCACCTTGGAAATTCCTCTTTTGTTCTAATCTATGTAACGATTTGTGTAATCGTTGCTCTGCGCAGAGTGGTGGTTACGCAATCACTGCGGAGGTTTTGTTTGCAAAAAGTGGGTTGTACCCTAGGGCCCTAAAATCTCAAAATAGGACAAAAATACCTCACTTTGAATAAAACAAAAGCCATATCCCATGTGGCCCCCTAATGAACATTTTAACTATAAAATTAGTAAAAATATCCCCTAAGTTAATTTTTTTCACTTTTTTTTTTTTACATTTTAGGTTTTAAAAAACAAATGCAAATAACTCACATGTTCATGACCTGTTGTTCCTCCCACTATTTGGGATGCCATCATGTCGAAGCACTCTTTGTTTTGACATTATTCTCACTTGAAATTGTCACAGGTAATCTAGAGCTCAAATTTCACCAAGTGGGTAAGTGCAAATGATTTCTAGAAATAGTAATTTTGATATATATATATATATATATATATATGTATATATAAACATGTTTTAACTTTATTTTGAGTATGTGTGTTTTGCAGGGAAGGAGCGTTGTGTTAGCGTAGGTATATTTCTATCCCCGTGGATATGGTAAGTTCTCTTGTCGTTTTATTTTAGCATGTTTTGTCAATTATGTTTTTATTTGCACTTGATTCCCATTTTTTTTTGCGGTAGTGGGAAGCTTGGATTGGCATAGTACCAACACACGTGTGTGTCAGGTATAATATGTAACCTTCCCATTTGGGAGTGCCATACTCAAAATCTACGTTTTACACTCCTTCATGGCTAAAACACTTCTCAGGGGGAAATATGTACGCACCCATTTTTGCATAGTGTAACATTATTGGAGCAGTTCAAATCCCCAATGATGAAAACCTATCAATTCAATGATGTCCAAGTCTAATTTCCTAGCTTGCAACATGTTCTTGTAGCTCATTATGCTTTACTTATCATTTCCTAGCTTTTTCCCACTTTCCTTAGTTATTATGTAGCTTTTCCTTAACTTTCTAGCCTTTAGTTAAAGAACAAGATTGGCGGTTACGCAACCACCCCGGTGGTTACGTAACCGCCGATCACGCAGCAGATGGTGGTTCCATGCTCTTTTAACCGAGCCTTTTCTAGTGTGTTTGAACGTATGTCATCTTCTTCAAACTCATCTTTTGTGCATGTTTCTTGACCAAATTAGCTATTATGGAGCTTGTTAGATGCGTACAAAATTCTTCTTCCCTACTTACTATTATTAGTAAGTTAACTGCCCCTTATTTGAGTGATGTGGCATTTCTTAGATGCCAAGTGGGCTAGACCACTTCCTTGCCAATTTTCTATAAAAACCAAGCTTCTTCCGAAGCATTGGTTGGAGTCACTTGATTTGGAATTATGTTGTTATGTTGCCAAAATCCTACCAAGAAGTACACAAGAAAACCATTTCATTTTCCTTGTTGTTCTCTTGCCCACATTGCTACCAAACTACTTACAAACCAACTAGCTCTAGCACTCTCCCATTCTTTCTACACACTTTCTAGCACTTGCTCCCTGGACACGTCTAGAAAATCATTGGAAAAGAAGCCGAGGGGATATTAAAAAGCATTGCCAACATTGGATTTGTCTTTATACAACATTTCCAAGTGGGGTGTCATTAAATTCCTAGAGGTTTCTTTTGTTTATTCAGATAGATTTAAAGTTATAATATGTTAAAATACATTTGTTTAGAAAGGTACAATTACAATAGTAGTTACAGTAGATTTCATTTGTAAAAGCTTTCATTGAGGATTTCCTCTTAGCTCATCCTTGTGGATTTTCTTGGGAAGAATTCAAAGGAAGTTCTTGCCATAGTGTGTTGTTAATTCTTCATAGTTTATTTACCTATAGTTTTATATTTCTTCATTTAGAAAGATTTTGTTTTATGGGGAAGCTTCAGGGGAAGAATTGCTTCTGAGAAGCTTTTCATTCTTCCCATGATTCTGAGGTAGAGCTAAAAGAAGTAATATCCACAACTACAAATTAGGAAAACTTTTTTTTATTAGATTAGATTAAATCCTCTGCAACATGGAAATAACCACATCCGACTATTTCACTGTTTAGTTTAATTTGTTTTAGAGTAGAAGTAATTTCATTTAATTAGAGGAAGTTAAATTGTCTATGTAGCTTTTCGTTTATTTAATTCTAGAAAAACCCAAAAACATAGATTAGGTAGATGTTAGATTTATTTATTTATATTTCTTTAATTCATTTCTTGTTTAGATAAATAGAATGGATGGTATTTCATTTCATTTTATTTAATTAATCGGGAATGAATCTAGCTAGTTAAGAGATTAAAGCACATTTGTCTTTTAATCAAGTTAGATTTACTTTTCTTAATTGGTTAAAATGAACATTTCAACATAGTTTAACTTTCAAATTAAACTAGACAATTAAACCATAGGGAACTTACGCTACTCGTACATAGCCTATAATTTCCCCTTTGTCATCTTAACTACTAGGATTTTACACTACTACGATCTCGAGTCCCCGATTCTCCCACTATGTCACAAGACAAACAAGTCACTCATGCTTTGCATAAAATGAAGAAGACAAAAATAAGTAGTGAACACATGTAACAAACAATGATAAAAGCATCATGTCAAGTAGTAAGATATCATATGGAGAAATATATGTCATCGTTGCACAAGATGTGTTAGTCATGTTAGCTCAAAATATTACATGTACACCATATATGTAATCAAGTGTAATGAGTAAATAGAAAGAAAATATAATTAAACAATAACACCTATATACTATGGAGGGATTCCACAAAGAGAGGAATGTAAGGAACCAAGGTATCTCCTATGAGTGTGTGATGATCTATGTGTATCATGCATCAAGCTCAATATACCTCACGAACGCATGTGTGTAAGGAACGTATAGAAGATATATGTTATTTATCAAACCATGGTGACAAACAACATATGTAATGTAAAGTGATAATAACTCAAGCTATGTGTATAGGTATTGATTTTGTATTTTTATAAATATTTGAATGTTGTTGAGGGAGAGGGGTAGCATAAGAGCCACCTAAGAAAAGTTTGATCATGAGGAAAGACAAACCCCAAATGGTGAAGTAGGTGCACGCCTCAAATATTCCATAATATAATAATGGTAATCATGTAGAATTGTAGAGGAATCATATCATGATAAAAATTTGAAGAGGAATATACCCATTAGAAAGTATGAGTAGAAGGATTTGAATTAATATTTGTGATTAGAATATTGTGTCTAAAGATATTACAATTGATTGATTTTTATTTTTATTTATGCATAAAACCCATTGTGATTGAAAAGATATGACATAACATGTAATGACTAAGGATATTATTAGTAGTGTTAGCAAACATATTGGAATCAAAACCTTTACCAAAATACATAAGAGCATATATAGTGCAAGGAAACCTATTATTAGAAAAGAAGGAAGGGAGATCCATGTATGCCCCCAAACATTAAAGAATTGATGTAGTACAATGATATACCACGAAGAATAAGCTAACAAGCTAGAGGATGCATAACCACCATAGATTTTGAAGATGTACTCTTACTAATGATTTAATTGCATGCTCTATAGAAAAATGATTGTAGTACTTGGTTACATATAAGATATTGTGTTATGCATGGCTTAATGGGAAGAGACAAGTTGTTGAGAAATATATAATGCTTATATTGAAATGGTATATTCTTCTTCACCAATAAGATCAAGATTGAGTTGTTAGAAATGTTTATCGACATATCGGGGTATTCATAGTCACTATAGTAGAAATCGGGATCAATATCATTTTTGTCATCAAAATTAATCGGTTGTGATAAATCAATGTTATCCATGAAATTATTTTCCGTGTTACCTCTATTGGGGAAGTAAAATTATGATTTATCTAGTATGTTTATATGTTTATAGATATATACATATCATCATCATTGGTAGTTGTATGTAGATAATTTGATTTATACGTGGTAGGTGTTTCCTTCTTGGTAATCGACACATGAATAAGATATTTTATATTTTCTTTGCAATTAATATCATAATTTTTGTTGGGGTTAGCACACCGGTTGTATAGATATATTAATAAGATCTAAGCATAAAATCAATCAATACAAAAATAAACAAGAAGAAACAATACACAAGATTTAACGTGGTTCACCTAGTGTGGGATATGTCCACCAAAAAACAACCAATTTATTATCACATAGGAAATACAATGAAGATTTGCAATCTTCCACACCTTATGGATCTCATGTACTTTCTTCTTTACCAATTTCTCTTTTTCTCTCTAAAGGAAACTTCTCTTAATTCTCAATTGAATTCTCTCTTCTAAACCCTAGCTTTATGATTATATATGCATTTATAATCTTAGGGAACTTTAGCTATGCAATTACAACCATTAGATTCACTTTACAACTAAAGATAGATCTAATTCCCATGACTTAATCATACTAGCCACGCACGGAGTAATCGATGTCGGTTAACCTTAACCGATGTTGATTCCTTATTGCTTGATCAATACTTGGTCCGTGGGTGATCAACGCGTCGGTTCATCAACCAACGCCGGTTACTTTATTTTCCAATAAGTTATGTAAAAGCATGCCAAGTGAAGTAATTAAGCTCCACAACTCAACAATCTCCCACTTGGAGATAAATTGCTGCACTATACTATACAACTCCATCCTCTGATCCTTTCCTTGGCATGTTTCTCCCTCCTCAAGTCTCAAACTTGAAGACCAATAGAAGTGGAGTGTAGCTCTAACTTCTCCTTTTCCAACAACTTCATTAGCATATCTGCAGGGTTCTCCTTTATATGAATTTTCTCCAACTTCAATTGCCCATCCTCCAATACTTGCCGTATGAAGTGATACCTCAATTGAATGTGTTTTGTTATAAATTAAAACGCTGTGTTCTTTGCCATAGGAATTGAACTTTGACTATCACTATACAATCTGCAATTCTATTTCTCCTTTCCCAACTCTTTCATGAACCTGCTTATCCATATCATCTCCTTGTTAGCTTATGTAGCTGCAACATACTCAACCTCTATAGTAGACAGGGCCACAACCTTCTACAATATAGAAATCCAGCTAACTTTTGTGGCTACGGTGAAAACATATCCAATGGTGCTCCTTCTACTATCCAAATCACCAACCATGTTTGAATCCACATAGCCATGTAAAGAAGTATCTAACCCTCCATAACATAACTACATGTTGGATGTCCCTCTCAAATACCTGATAATCCATTGATGATTTCCAATGCTCTTTACCTAGATTAGCCATAAATATGATCAAAACTCCCACTATTTGTGTAATGTATGGTGCAGTACAAACCATATCACACATCAAGTTCCCAACTTGCTGAAGTACTAAACCTCCTTGTGTGATGTAGGACATCGATATTTGCTCAATTTGAAGTGTCCAGCCATAGGTGTACTTACATGTTTTGAATTTTGTAAATTAAACCTTTCCAACACCTTATTGATATAATTCTCCCAGAGACAAATACAACTTCTTGTTTTTCCTATCTCTGTGAATTTGCATGCCAAGGATTCTCTTTGCAGACTCCCAAATCCTTCATTGAAAATGTGTGAGATAGATTTTCTTTAAGCTCACCAATGTCCTGCATATTAGATCCTGTAATAAACATATCATCCACATACAATAACAAAATAATATAGCTCCCATTTCCAAGCATCTTGAAATAAACACAATGGTTAGATTCACATCTCAAATAACCATGCTCATGCATGAAACTATCAAACCTCATATACCATTGCCTTGGAGCTTGCTTGAGCCCATATAGGCTCTTTTTCAATTTGTACACAAATTTCTCCTTACCCTTGACTTCATACCCAAGTGGCTGATTCATGTAAATATCTTCCTCTAAATCACCATGAAGAAATGCCATCTTGACATCAAGTTGCTCTAAATGCAAATCCTCTCATTGAAACTAAACTCAATACAACATGAATAGAAGTAATCTTAACAACAGGAGAAAATATTTCACCAAAGTCAATACCTTCTTTCTGTGTAAATCCCTTTACTACAAGCCTTTCCTTGTATCTCTTTTATCCACCCTCTTCTTCCTTGATCATGTAAACCCACTTGTTTTGCAATGATCTTTTACCTGCTGACAACTTAACCAAATTCCATGTCTGGTTCTACTATAAGGAGTCCATCTCCTCATTCATGCCATGCTCCCACTACTTGTGGGATTTATATCTGCATTGCTTCTTCAAATCTTTTTGGTTCACCACTATTAGTCAATAATAAATAAGACAAGGAAGGTGAAAATCTTTCTGGAGGTCTAATTACCCTTTGTGACCTTCTCACTGATATTTGGGGTGTCGGAGGCTTAATCTACTCATCATGTATATTTGTATCTACTTTTGACAATGTGACTGATGTCGGTCACCTTCTATCGATCTTTGGTTCGGCTAACCGACACTAGTACAGGGGGACCAACATATGTCTTTGGTCAGGGGGTAAACCAATATCGGTTACTGTGTAAACCTATAGGTGTTAATTTTAAATATGAGAGTTCATTTTCATCCACAAACTTCTCCACTAGTTCACCTTTGGGTACCAAAACTTGATCCCTATACATTCTCTTTTCATTCCAATCAATGTCATGACTCCTAATTATCTTAGAACCTTCTAAATCCCAAAATTGGAATCCGAAATCACCAGAGCCATAACCAATGAAAGTACATATTTTGGATTTAGCATCCAATTTCTTTATATTTTCCTTATCAATATGCACAAAAGCTTCTAAGCCAAATACTCTAAGAAAATAAATATCTACCTCTTTTCAGTCCAAGCTTCTTTTGGTATTCCACCATCTAGTGCACTTGAAGGTCCATAGTTAATTAAATAAACCGCCGTGTCTACTGCTTCCACCCAAAACTGTAAGGGATCCAACATGTATCCTCATGCTTCTAGCACGTTCCATGATTGTCCTGTTCATTCTCTCTGCAACACCATTCTCTTGTGGTGTTCTAGGAACCATCATTTCTCTATGTATTCCATTTACTAAACAATAATCATTGAAAGCCTTGTTGTAGTACTCACCACCATTTTCAGATCTAAGGCATTTTAACTTTGAATTTGATTCATTTTCCACAAGGGCTTTCCATATTTTAAAAGTTTCAAAAACATTAGATTTATGTTTAATACAATAAAACCATACCTTTCTTGTGGCATCATCATGAAAGTAACATAGTATTGAGATCCTCATGAGAAGCTACCTGGGATAGTCCCCACACATCTGAGTGTACAAGCTCCAATTTATGCTTCTTCTTTGTTGCCCTAACTTTGAGAAATATCACTCTTTTCTGCTTTCCAAAATACAATGCTCATAGAAATTAAGATCTACACATTTCAGATCTGATAACTTACCCTTTGCCTTTAAGATTTGCATTCCCTTTTCACTCATATGGCCTAGTCGATTGTGCCACATGCTTGTATATGAATTTGAAGTAGATAGAATAGAAAAGGAATTAGTAATACAAGTAGATAAATACAATGATCTTACCTTCTTGCCTCTTTCTACAACAAGAGATCCCTTGGTAACTTTCCAAGATTGACTATGAGTGTAACCATGCAACCAGTTTCACACAATTGTCTTGCAGAAATTAGATTTCTTTTAAGGCTTGGAACATGCCTCACATCTTTCAATATCCATGTATTTACATTTTGTAATTTAAGGTGAACTTCACCTTTACCATTAGTATTGCATGGTTCATCATATCCTAGATAAACATGCCCAAAATTACCCTAGACATAACTTCCGAGATAACCCTTATTAGGGGTTGCATGGAAAGAAGCTCCTGGATCTAAAACACATGACTCAATTTTATTTAAGGAGAGAATTAGGGCATCTTGAATTACCTCTTTTGTAGCAACATTTTCCTCTTTACCTTTCTCTGGTACATTCTCTTTATTTTCCTTGAACCAACAATCCTTCTTTGCATGTCCTTTCTTTCCACAATTCCAACAGAGTTATTCCTCTACCTATGGATTTAGATATTCCATTCTTAGACTTTGATTTCCCATTATTCTTGCTCTTGGATCTCTCCTTCTGCCTTCCCCTACTTTCTACATTCAAAGCATTCCCAGATGATGATTCTCTTGTACTTTTCTTGTGTATTTATTCATTCAGGATTATACTAACCACATCATCAAACTTTAAAACATTAGTAGTAGACGATGTATTACTAACAACCATTACCAAGTTATCCCAACTATTTGGAAAAGAGCATAATAATAAAAGTGATTTCACTTCATCCTCAAATGAAATACTAACTAATTTTAATTGATTTACAATAGACCAAAAATCATTTAAATGACTTGATGCAGATCCACCTTCTTGCATCTTTAAATTAAACATTTTTTCATCAAATAAACTTTATTTGAAGCACTAGGTTTTTCATATAGATTTGCTAAATATTTCATCAAATCTACCGTAGATCCTACTTGGTAATATTCAAAGCCACAAATGTTGTCAAAATCAATCTTATAGATCCCAAAGCCTTTCTATCAAGAATTTTCCATTCTTCATCAATCATCTTTACAGGTCTTGCCTTCTCATCCAATGGTAAGTATAGATCTTTTTGATATAGATAATCCTCCACCTACATCTTCCATAATAGATAATCATAGTTGTCAAATTTCTCTACTCTGAATTTTCCTTCTTCTCCCATTACTTTGCTCCCACTTAATCAAAAATCCCTCTGTGAGTAAATTTGTCAACACACACAACCCTCAAACAAAGAAGCTCTGATACTAGTTGTTGGGGTTAACACACCGGTTGTACAGATATATTAATTAGATCTAAGCATAAAAGTAATCAATATGGAAATAAACAAGAAGAAATAATACACAAGATTTAACATGGTTCACCCAGTGTGGGCTACATCCACCAAGAAACAACCAATTTATCATCACAGAGGAAATACAATGAAGATTTGCAATCTTCCACACCTTCTTGGATGTCTGTACTTTCTTCTCTACGATTTTTTTTTTCTCTCTTTAGGAAACTTCTCTTAGTTATCAATTGAATTCTCTCTTCTAAACCCTAGCTTTATGCTTATATATGCATCTATAATCTTATGGCACTTTAGCTATGTAATTACAACCATTATATTCACTTTACAACTAAAGATAGATCTAATTCCTACAACTTAATTATAGTAGTCACACATAGGCAATCGATGCTTTAGTTAGTCTTAACCGATGCTTTGATTCTTTCTTGCATTTGACTAATACCAGTCCATGGGTGGTGACACCGTTTTTCAACCAATGCCGATTCTTGTGTTTTCCATAAAGTTCGTAAAAGTATGCCAAGTGAAGCAATTAAGCTCCACAAGTCAACACATTTGAATTATGATTGATCCCATCTTGTTGTGGAGAAGTAGAGATATCCACATAATCCATTATTGTGTTGCCCCTAATTAGGTTTGTGTGTTGGTCCCATTATTGAGTTGTCATAATGTGCTTTAATTTTTCATGTCAAATTTTGCTCAAAAATGGTTTTATTTTTTCGAGCTGGTGGTCTCGTAATTCAATTTATCCAGTTGAGTACTTTCAAAATGCTGCAAAAGTGCCCATGGTGTTATTGTTTTGCCCTATTCTAAAATAATTTTCCAAATTTGCCCCCATTTGTGCCCTAATTTCTTCATTTTTACGGGCTGTGTCATTTTTCCTTTGTCAAATCATGAAAAAACTCAAGTTTGATCAAATCCGAGTTTGTGCAAGTGTTTTTCCCAATCCCAAGGTCAAAAATAATGTTAAATCATGATTCAATTGGTTTAAGATCAAGAAATATGCCTTCCTTATTAAAAAAATTGATTTCTAGGGCATCCTCTATGTTTTTGACGTTTTGATGGTCACATGGGCGTATTATACCCATCAAATTCATCATCACAACATTATGGTAATGTGGCAGGTTCCTATTGGTTGGGGATATGCGGAAAATGTTTCTAACTTGTCGTTTTTAAAATTTTGGCAAAAGGAAAATTTTGTTCCCTGGCTCCGCTTGCTACAGTAAAGTGCCTACATGGCACATTGTGATTGGCTAGAGGAATGGCGGGTGGTGGGCTTGCCTTAGAAATTTTGCTTCCATTTTGCAAAATTTTCTAAGTTAAATTTTTTCCCGAAGGCCCACAGCGAATGGCAGGTGGACACATGTCCTAGAGAAGTCAGCATGGAAGGGTGGAGGTTTCGATGAATTTGAAGTTTTTAACTTCAAAACTTTAAAGTTAAAATTTGAGCCGAAGCTCCACAACAAATCACGAGGCAACATGTGGCCAGAAGAAGTCAATATGAGGGGTCGGTGGGTTTTGTGATGGTTTTGAAGTTTTAAACTTCAAATGGTATAAAGTCAAGTTTTGGGCTGAAGGTCCCGACAAATAAGAAGTGGACATGTGTCTGGAAATGTAAAAAGTCAAGCAGGGGGACTGATGGAAAATTTTATGAAATTTGTGCCGCTCCAATCCAGAGCCAACATGTGTCCCAAATGGCAAAATGGGGAAGTGCGGGCCTGGGGAAAATTTTGAAATTTTGCAAATTTGGTAGGGAGGATTGAAGGCAAAATTTGAAAGGTTGAACCCGCAGCAAATAGAGGATGGACACGTGGCAAAGAGGAAAACTGGAGTCTAAGCCCATAGGAAAATGTAATTTTTTCCAAAATCTAAAAAATGGAAAAATTGATAGAATCGGCCCGCATTTTCAATGGCCCACATATGGACACGTGGCGGGTCCAGGGGAGAAGCGGGGAATTTTTACAAAATTTTCCAAAATTAAAAAAGGTCGCAAATGCATTCCTAAAGGATGGGAGTCTGATCCAATCACATTTTGACACGTGTCCCACCCCATTCAAAGGTCAAAAAGGTATCTCTGAGCTTATATTTTTAAATGACATTGTCCACGTGGAGGGTGATATTAAAAGTTGATCAAAATTGACGGATATTATGCATTTGTTCGTTTTGGCCACCATGGGAGCTCCAAGAAGCTTGGATTCATCATTTCTTCATCAAATTGCATCAAACCTTATATGATTTTGGGTCACCTCAGCCTTCTGAGAACATTGGTGACATTTTTATGACCTAATTCGGTGATCTGTGGTATTTTTATACATTTTTGCTTGGGCCTGATGTAAAAATGTGAAAAATGAAAATAAAAAATTACTGATTGATAGTGGTCTTAGTATCATCCACATATGAATGGTTTTACGAAGAAACATCAATTTCAAATGGAGTATCATGGTATCTATACAATTTTTGGATGAATTCCCAAGTAGTGAAATGGAAATCGAGTGTATGCAAGATAATGTTAAATATCATTAGGAATAGTGAGACATAGTAGTCCATAGACCATGTCATTTTTATTCAACCACTTTATCTTACGCTTATAGTCATTAGGCTCAAAAATGATTCCAAGAAGAAAAGGTATTAGATCATGCAATATGGAGTGATTATGCATCACTTGTTCCCGTGCAAATAGTTCTCGAATTTAGCCAAAAAAATGATGGAAGTTAATACCAAAGTCTATGATGGACCCCATAAAATGAAAATTTATCATAGTTTATAATTATATTACCCCAAGATATAATATTTTATAATGTAGTGCAAATATAATTTTTCAAGGATTTAAAGTTTCTTATATAGTCCGAACAAGAAAATGAAAGTAGCACCATTGTGAAGAGATCAAAAAAACATTTCCTTTAATAAAATGATTCCTTAAACATGGTTATGATAAGAAATTTATGATCTTACAAGTTATTTTTACTTTTTAATTAAATACTCATCCCTTTGCCTTAAAAATAAATTTCTTGGCCACCTCGAAAAAAAATATCTACCTCTATTGAATTAAGCCCCATTGGACTAGTCATGACCAAGGGCTAAACCCATGTGACAAAGGGATAAGGTTAGGATGAGTGGTGGAGAAACCTTCTCCAACTTTTTGCACATATGGAAATCACTTTGGTAGGGAGCGTGTGCTAATCTTTGTAGACATAAAAGCACACACATATTACTATATTACTATGTCATCAGTATGTTGTTTATATGCATGGATATTAAGTAAGAAAAGTATTCACTGATGACATAATCCTTTTTCCATCTATTGGTTTTGATTGTCTCTATTGTCTTTCTCTCTCACATTTGTCATTTCGGTGGTTTTGGTCAAGTCACATGGATCCCTATTTGTCATTCTTTTCACATTTGTTTTCATTTATCCTAGGACACTAGCACCTAAACACTCCTGTCCATTCAGGTGCTCTGTCCTCTTTGTTATTTTCACTTATTTTGACATTTGTGGTTAGCCTTTCTAGTTTTTTTCCCTATCCCAAGATCATAGTCATACTTTTAGGTCACTAGTGTCGAAATTAAAACAAGAGATCCATATATATACACAACATACACAATATATTATTGGGGTTGACAATTCTAAGTTGAAATATCATCTACATACTATCACTACCATTACTGAGAGAGTGGGTATATTGCATAGGAAGGGAAAGTGCTCAATTCCATATCACACATTTTCATCTTATCTAGCCATAGCCCGATATCTTGGCATCATTGGCATAGGGAAACCTAAGGACACTATTACACACACAAACACAAATAAATACATGGAGTATAGAATCTAGTTTAGTGTTGGGTAATAAGTTCACTCATCAAGTGACCGATGGGGTCAATTCAACTTCACATATAATATTTTCATTCCAATTTGATGTGCTTGTGAGCTTGTGTAGATAGTTAGGGTTTTGTTACAAGTTACGAGATACCTTGAGCGATCCAAGTGTGAATATCGGGTGACCAAAAAGAAGTTATAGAAAAACCCTAATGACATAGATGAAATCATATTTTGACCTTCTATGCGATCACCAACGCCCACGAATAGTCACCAAGACCTAGAGCCCTTGTTGAGCACCTAGTGCCCATGTTCGACATTATTCTTAGAACCTAGATTTTCAGAGAGTAATTGTGACATAGTTCCAGCCTTGTTCAACACTTTACATCACCTAGATCAGTTCCATATTGCATAGGATTTAACTAAGTCATCTCTCTCATTTGTTTATAGTGTTGCATTATTTGAGTGCTTAACATTTGTATATCTATTGTATTTTAGCATATCAGTTACTTTGTAATTATATTTAATTCTATTTTTATTAAATCATTTGGTGAACCCTCTTTTTCTTTGAACTTCTTGCCCTAGGATCCCCAAAACCCTCATGGCTAAGAAGAGGTCCTCATCTCCTAAGCACCATATGGATGATACATGCTTGAACCCTATCTTTGATGATGTTATTGCACAAGTTGAATCTCACAACCTTTATAAAACCCTCAATGTGATGATTCCTTCCTACAATACCTTCTTACTCTCCATAAACCCCATCCTTCTAGCCTTTAAAACTCTAGCATTTGTATAATATCTACTTGACCAAAAAAATTCTTCATGTTTTCCTTGCTCTCCCATAGTCACCCATGCTACTTGCACCTTCTTCCACTCCTCTTATAGCAAATGATAGTATTATTAGAAATTATTTTATTGATTATGTTCTTGGTTGTGATAATACGGATGCTAATACTTCTAATTCTAATATTAAAAATCTACATATGCATGATGTTATTTCTACTAGTAGTCAAGATGAATGTAAAGTTGTATCTCCTACTCTTCCTACTTCTGCAAGTGTTTCTAATGAATGTAATGATAGATATGATATTAGTTCTCCTACCACTTCTTTTTATGCTGATGATAGTCTTGATGAACTAATTTCTTGTGAAAATATGTTTGATAGTGATGTAGACTATGATTTTGATCATGAACATGTTAGTAATGATGTTATTTCTCTTAATGCTACTAAATGTGAATTTACTACTCCTCTTTCTTCTCTTTCTGAAGTTGTTACTCATGATGATTCTACACCTCTTACCATATATTTTGAATCTACTTCTAGCATTCCCTTAGATCTTCCATGTTCCTCTCCTCTTCTTTCACCTCTTTCTTCTACTTCTCAACTTGTTTCTCATGATGATTCTACTCCTACCACTAGTACACCTCTTATTATTCTTCTGAGTCTACATCTACCATTCCTATAGAGCCTTCATGTTCCTCCCCTCCTCTTCCACTTCTTTTTTATTTCTTCGAAATCATTTCTCATGATGATTATACTATTTCTTTTGAGTCTGCATCTAGCATTCCCATAGAGCCTCCATGTTCTTCTCCTCCTCTTCCACCTCCTTCTCATCCTTCCACATCTGTTCCTTCTCACATTCCCATGATCACTCACAATGGAAAGATCCAACCTCTCAATATACCTCTTACTTCACCTACCATTCCTTCACATGATATTTTATCTCTCATGCATGTTATTGGAACCTTGCAATCTCAAGTTCATACTCTCACTCTTGAAAGTAAAGCCTACTATACTTCCATTGATAATAATTATTTGCATGGCAATCATATTCCTAAAAATATTCACAATTATACTTTTCCAAAGGACTTCATCATGCCTAACTTCTCATGTTTTGATGGCACTAGAAATCCTTATTTACATCTTAAGCATTATCGATCTGACATGTCTTCTTATTCTAATGATTACTTGTTACTCAAAGCATTTCGTCATAGTCTTGTTGATCATGCTCTCCAATGGTACACTCATTTTCCTTATGGGTCCATTAGCACTTATTATGATACAAAGGATGTTTTTCTTAGACAACTTATTTCTAATAGTGGTCCTAAGGTTATATGTGAATGCCTTCCTTCATTTACATTAAGGAAAGAAATAAGTAATTATTGATTACATTTTACACTTTAATTCTTGTATGCATTAGTTATTATTTCAGCCAATTGATTTAGAAAAGCAATTTATCTTTTTTGTGGCTTAATTCCTACATTAAAAGAAAAAATATTATATGATACATGTGAATATTTTACTCTCTTATGCTACAAATTTATTGATTTAGAATAAGATTTAATTATTGCACATATTATATCACCCCCTTCTACTTATTATACTACTTCTACATCTACTACTTCTTCTCCTCTTCCATCCATTAAGCTCCCTCCATGGTCACCATCTCCTCCTCCATGTAAGTGTCATTCTTCTCCTCCACCACGTTGGCATACACCTAAGTATTCTCCACCTCCTACTCATGAACCATTATAATTCTCACATAATGCAAAACCTCATGATGTCTTGCGTGCTTTACTTGACAAGCACTTAATCCACTTACCTTCTACTGAGCATCATCCACCTCACCACTTGTAACACCAGCGTGACTTCCCTTTTTGCAATTTCCACCACATCAATGGCCATCATGATAATGACTTCTATGCTCTCCATGATCACTTGTAATAATTAGAAGACAAAGGTGTCATTACTTTCCACTCACCCTCTCATGAGTGTTCTCTTTCTCCTATTCCGCATAAGCATGCTTCCACCTCTGTTCACTTATCTCCTTCACCTCCATCTAAAGTTGTCATCCATCCACCTCCTACATTTATCATCCATCCACTTCCCCATCCAATCCACCTCTAGTTACATCACCTCATTACGCACAAATTGCTACATTACCTTATTGACACCCTAAGCCTCTTACTTCCATACTTCCTCCTACCACATCTTCTATTCTTGGTCCCATTCCATCTAGCATATAATTTGGCACTTATTCTCACATTGTTGTTGCTTCACATGCTCCATCTATTCCTTCGAGGACACTTAAAATCTAGTAGATGATATCTAATTTCAATGTTCATTACCTTATGATGCACTCTTGTACTTGCCATTATTCACACTTGAGTGTTGATGGAATATTACATTAATTAACCTCTACTTTCACAACTGATGTGTTGTGCTTCATGTCATTTCTTTCTCTAGCATCTCCTTATACATGACAAACCCATTTCCCGATGACACACTCTTGTTTAATGGTTCATTCTTGACTACCGAGGGGATTTTTCTAATGAACCTCATTCTCACATTGGGGAATCAGTCTTCTCCCATATTCATTCTAATCACATGAGATATAACCATTATTTTACATTTTCTCATCATACAACTACCAATTCCTCATTATTCTATTCTCTTATATTGTCTAAGTCATGTTACTCTTTTACATTATCTATTATATTACATCACATACATCTATTTCTATTCATCACATATTATGTTATTCATTCTCATTCAAATAAAAATCCTATTATAATAATTACTTATCTATTTCTTTCCACATCATCATGCATTTCAAATCAAAACAACCATTTCCACAATACACATGCGATCTATAATATAACACAATTACTACCATGTACACATCACACTCATCACATCATATAACAATGTACTTCAACAAAACATATGATATCAATGTTCATATACATGTATATCTCTTCAAAAACCATAAGTTTCAAAATAAAATAACTGGGGAAAGCCCCGATGCATCACTACAACATACATCATCCTCACTATCACTATATATAATAACGGGAGCTCTAGAACTAGAAACCTCGCCGCCCAATATATGTTGCTTTGATCTCGGACCCTATATCTATCCAGCGTGACCCGTAATATAACAATCTTGGCTATCTACACTATAAATAAGCCATGTATCTCCACATATTTAGCAAACGTATCCTGAGATAGGGCTCCTCATCTTACGACTTGTATAGCTTGTTCATTCTCTGCATGAAACTCATTGCACTTGCTCAATCATATGGTACACGTGGATGCTACTATAGCCACCAAATCAAACAAATGAAATGTTCACCTGAAATAACATCAACTCTCTCCAACATACCATATTCCACGAGAACATTTAGAGGCACATTTTGCATCAATGTACGTATCGATTAATTTACAATAAACAACTAATAGGCATCCGCTTTGCAATCATAAGAACCACCATTAGATATTTCAAACCTTCAAAATATATAATAATTAATTAAATAATAAATATCAATGTATAATACTTACGCTTGGCATGTGTCGTTGCCACACCATCTAAATCGGGGCATCCACCACCACTAAAAATAGTAACAATCATTGATTTGTCACCCTCAACTCATTGTAGTCTTGTTTTCACCCCACGTCATTAACCTATATCAGCTCTATAGCCACATCTTACTCATCTGGACCAAGATGCACTAGTTGTGCTCCTATTGGGCTAGGCCTTGGCCCTGGTCATCTCACCGCTCTAGTAAATATCAACCATATATATGGCTCTGGGGAACATCTTGGGCCATTATCAAGTTTTCTAGATATTCGCTCACCCTAGAACAACTCTATCACACATGGGAAGTGATCCTCTAACCACATCATGTGTTAAATGCACCGTAACTCTACATTATCCTCTACCCATCCCCCATAATTTCTATACAATCTCCATATAATGGATCCAAGGACCATTTGATCTAGCATTGACTTATAGGTGGTCGTGTCCATCCTCCTGCTTTGGGTTCCTAGCCCACTCGGACCATGGCCCATTGAGTGGCCTTAATATAGTAATTTGTTCATATACCCATACATGTAACAAAGTCATGGCTTTTAGTCTAGCCCCGTGGTCCTCTGAGTAAATCTATATAAGTCTCTATAAAAGTGGGCCAATACACACCACACCCATACATATCTAGTCTCATGCTCCTCTATACTACGAAAAATATCATGAATCTTATACAATATACCAACTCTACCACCCTCCACTACAACCAAGGATGCTAGAATCACTTAAACCATGAAACATTGAATCTCAATATCACATCTAAATTAATATGAGGCTCTTCCCTGTACTAGTGTCCCTATAAAATATCATCTCATTTCTCTAACACATGGGTTCCTCATAACTTAGAGATCCAAATTTCACTCAACCTCGGTACAAATGAAAATACTATTCAATTTTCACTATTATTATATATAGTAATTCCTATTTACTATATATTACTGATCACTCTTTGCAACCACTTTTACAAATAATACATCTTGCACAATTTTAACTTATATATTGATCCTTGTAACTCTATTTGTCTCACCATTTGTGCCATAAAGATCATGATTTCCTCTAGTACTATACCATATACATTTAAATATCTCATATTTAACTCTAGAACATGTACAAATCACTATATACTCATGCTTTAACAACATTATCTCATATTATCTCTCATTCACTATTACAAACATCTTATGAAAATACTATTCAATTTTCACTATTATTATATATAGTAATTCCTATTTACTATATATTACTGATCCTCTTTCAGCAACCACTTTTACAACTAATACATCTTGCACAATTTTAACTTATATATTGATCCTTGTAACTCTATTTGTCTCACCGTTTGTGCCATAAAGATCATGATTTCCTCTAGTACTATACCATATACATTTAAATATCTCATATTTAACTCTAGAACATGCAAAAATCACTATATACTCATGCTTTAGTAACATTATCTCATACTATCTCTCATTCACTATTACAAACATCTTATAAATTTTACTTTTAGCTAGTTTTCATTTCTCTTCCCCTTAACCTTTCACTAAAATGGGACATACAATCTAGATCATCTCATAATCCCTCTTAACATACAATACAATCAATATACACTCCTAGCATATTGCTATTACAACTTGTTATGATATGATTTGAATAAAGGTAGAAAATAATCAATATTTTCTACTATTTCAAATCTATTCCCCTAAATGACCTAATCTAGGGGAAAGCGTAAAAACCTCTCTATGAGTAATTCACCAAGTACACAATGTTAAAGAAATATTCTACCATTTGAATCAAATCAATCGATCAATATAACATAACATACTTTACTATCTTTCCTAGATGACCTAACATGGGAGCTACATTGCATTACTATCAATTCCAGATGACCTAAATTAGAAGCCATCTAGCATTATTCAAATCGAACACCCATTGGAGTGGGGTAAATGAGACGCCATTAACTTTCCTATAGTGATATTATGTGGGTTATTTAACTTGAGAAAAATACATCTTCAAACAAAATTAATATGGAATAACACGAAACTAAATTTGGTCTCTATCTATCTCTGCAAGGGTTGGACCTTTTAGGGATGCGAGTCATGGATGTAGATTAAAACTAGACATCTCTCCCTAACACTCTCCCTTTGGCAGTTTACAAACAAAATAGGGTTGGGAATTGATGACTCCTACCTATTCAATTTCCTTTGATAACAATTCAAAATCTCGAAATCATTTCAATTATATATCCAGTGCTCCTCATGATGTTTTGTTATCACCACTTATGCCACATGGGTTAAAAAAATGATCCATGGCTTTCCACGCTATAAGTTACTACATTTTAAACGGACTTTGTAACATGGATTCTCTGGACTTTATACGAGTATGTTCCTTACTTTACACTACTTGAATTTCATTAAAATATCATAAAGGGGGATATTGTAGACATAAAATCACACACATATTTCTATTTTACTAGGGTCGCCAATTGACCGAGGGGTAGGATTCGATAAGCTAGGGTTAGATTGAATTTTGGATGAAAATTAATACAGTTTGAATAGATTTGGATTGGGGATCTAATGTTTGCATTTTCTATTTGTGATTGCAAGCCGGGAGACCCTTTATTTGAGAGATTGGGTGCTTGCTCTATATGAGTATATTAGAGGAGATTTCATAGATGTCAAGTGGGATCACTTGGTTATAGTGGGGTTAGGTAGATTTAGGTATTATTAGAGGATCCCATGGGATGTGGGGCTTATGATTACTTTGGTGGAGAGATGGGATCGATAGACAAGGACATTTTTGTTCAAGAAAGGGGAGATGAAATTCACCCTGGAGGATGTGTATCATATTCTCAGGTTGCCGATATGGGGAGTAGATAGTTCCCATTACCAAAGTGAGGAGAGATTAGTAGTGTTGACGCAACTATTTGGAGCCAATGCACCCTAGATCAGGTTTTCTTCAGGATATTTTGCATATGAGTTGAGATATGAGGCTAGGGTACCATGCAACCATTTGATCTACATGGTGATGATGTCCATGTCATGTTATGCTTTTCTAGATTCTGGTGGGGATCGATTTTCGTGGGCTTTAACTAGTGTAGTGGAAGAAATTATTGATCATAAGACAATATTCTCATTCGGGACTGCCTTGTTGGCTTAGGTTTACCATGAGCTTTCCATGTACAGGAAATGTGGAGGTCGGGCTTGGATTTGGGTTTATTATTATGTCGTTGGGTGTATGAGCATATAAACATGATTTGACCACTAGGCATTCCATGGGTCATAGGAGACAACATTCAGTTAGAGGTGAGATTTTTGAGATGGAGGGCTAATCAAGCCTTCAACAACAAGAGCGAGAGGAGAGGGGGGACTGATATGTGTATCATTTTGTGGAGTTGGATTTTGATCGATTAGGTGACAACCGTATTGGGATTTCCCTGCATGGCTTGGTGTAGACATAGAGTTGGCGGGATGAGGAGGATGAGGTGGATATACGGGAAATGGCCAAATATGATCGAGGCCATTCTGTTTGATCAAGTGTGATGATATTTTGGGGTCATCCAAAATATACATGATGGTCTTATTTTGTACATACGAGGAGGAGATAGATAGGAGTTGTTGAGACTTATCATGGCGAGAACCATTAAGGGAGGAGGTTGCACCATGAAATGATGATGATGACATAAGAGTCGAGGTGGGTTTGGTGACTAGATGTCTCGCTATCTGGGAAGCTAGTGTGGTTATGGAGGGAGGAGATGAGGTAGAGGATATGGAGATTGATTTAGAGGTGGCTCCTAGGGGAGGTAGAGACGGTGGAGTATTAGAGTCTACAGAGGTGGCACATTTGCGTGCCAAGTTTGAACAAATAGGGTGGAGAGAGACACAACTCTACAATAGTGGGATGTTATCACTCATGAGAGGACCAAGTTATTCAAGAGAGATATTACTACTTCACGACAAAGGGAGGCCTTTATGGCCCATTTTGGAGATTTTTCTACCATTTTGGTGACAGATTCAGTGACTAGTGCCTAGGAAGCTCACAAGGTTTGGGACATGTAGTACCTCTTGACATGATTTCCATGGATAGGTATAAATCACTAGCCATAGAGGCTATATATTAAGAAGGGATCTTGTTAGAGAAGTTCCTAAAGACACTACACTACCTGGGAGCACCATACAGGACTATGGCAAAAGAATAGGGCCGTATAGGAGCACAACAAGTGTGGCACAACCACAACGAGTGGAGGAGGCCATAAGGGTGGTGGAGATGTGTAGGGATCAGGTGTTTTACCTGTGCCGGGAGGAAATAATTTAAGAGCTCGGATATACACTTCACATATTTTGATAACATCTCTACTTTGAGAGAGCCTCGTTAGAGGGAAGTGATGTATTGATACACATTTTGATATATGGTTTTGTCATGGATTATTATGTATTCACTATGTGATGTGATGAATTTAATTTGATATGATGATGATTTTATATTATATGTCGTGATGATGTATTTTAGATTAGACGTAATGATGATGTAATGGAATACATATTTATTTTATATTTGATGATGATGGTGAAATAAATGTATGATTAGATGGTTATTTTAGATGTGTACATGTATGGATAGAATGGTGATATAAATGTGTGATGTGTTAATGAGGATTAGGACTATATGTTTTGTGTTTGAATTTGATCATGATGATTAGAATGTATATGGATAAGATGTGATGAAAACAAATTGAGAATGGATGTGATTAATGATGGATATAAGTAAGAGTAAATGTGTTGTAAGATAGATAGATAACATATAGGTGATTGAGATAAAGAAAGATGTGTTGAAAGACATATGTGATAGGATTAAGATAGAATGCAATGCAACATTGGTGACCTACAGGTGTGAACAACACTATGTTTCATCAAGGAACATATAAGGAAAATATGCCTCAACTACATTGGAGGTAAACAAAAAGGGGATCCAGGTAATGCAAGGCACATGCGACCAAAACAAATGTTAGTATGCAACCAATGATAGTTAGTCATACCAAATATCACAAAGAGGATGGATGAAACGAACTCATACACCAAATGTCAACATGACAAAGGGATTTGAGATGTACTTGTACAAGGGAAGAGGGTTCTCCAAAAGTGGTGTTCCCTAAAACTATGCCCAGCTCTGGGAAGGGGAAAGAGCAAACTGATCAATGCGGGAAGTCTACTAGAAGAAATTTGATCAATGCGGGAAGATTTATTAGGATACTAATAAAATTTAAGGCTAATCAATGCAAGAAGCCTTCAAATGCCATAAAAGAGTAGCCATCCTTCAAGGGTATGGTGTACTTTATAGAATATATAGATGGCAAGAATAGTATATGATAGTCATCCTTCAAGTGATGGGTCTATTTTTATTTTTGATTTTCTTTTGATTTTTATTTGTATTCTTTTCTATATATATATTTTGCATGAATAAGCTGTCCTTCGAGGGATTAGTCTATTTTTGATAACTTTGATTTTAAAAAGAACATCCATGAATTTTGATTTTACATGGGAGAGAGTTGGGACTAGATAGGTAGACCAATTAGGAGGGGATAAAGAATGTACAAGAAACACCCCTAAACCCTTTGCATGGTTCTAATAGGTGAATAAGAGGGTGATGGATGTGATGATCACAAAGTTCTCACTAAGATGGAAAAACTTATCCGTAAGTTATATGCTACGAGAAGATCCGTGGTGCCCATATTTAAGGTCACGTCTAGGAAGTGATAGAAGACCACATAATTCCAAATCATCACGATGAGATATGGAAAAGGATAAGATGGAGGAATGATCTAAATATATGACTAAGAGCACTAGTAAATGTGATAACAATAGAATGGTCACAAGTGGAATGCATTAAGAGGTTCTGTTGGTGTTTGTTTTGAGCTCGCACCATGTTTTGAAATATGTCCTCAAAAATTTTGTTTGCATTGCATACTAAGGTTTGTAACACATAAAAACTGTGTGATTTCAAAAATAAATTTATGTTGAACTAGAAAGGTATTGAACCATGTGAAAACCCTTGTAAAATTCCTTGTGTGTCATTTCGAGTCTAACTTCTTATGCAAACTACATTTTATTTCCCGACACCGAAATCACATGGAATGTTTTGGGTTTTCTTCTCAATATTGGAAACTATTTTAATGTTTGTAGAAGTAATGTAATGTGAAAAATAATCCCCGAGTCCTGATGGAATATTACATGGAATATTCACTAGAGCATAATGTAAAATGTGGACACAACCTCACTCCTCGAAAGGAAACACATGTAAAGGTATGATTGGAATGGGGAGATGGGACTTTATTTCACCTTTGCAACTTATACCTGGTAAAGTGAAAAGTGTAGTTTCAATTTTGAAGGATGAAGGGGGACATGTTTCAAATCTGTAATCAAAATCAACAATGGATGATCGGGTCAGGTTTACAGTTTTGCACCCCTTCGAAAAATGAGAAAAAAGAAAGTAATATGTGAAAAAGAAGGTCGGGAAGCCGGCAAAAAGGGAACAAAAAGCCTTTTGATTCTTTAAGACATGCAATTGGTAAAAAATAACACGAGGCTCAATGACTTAGATGCATGGACTAAGCATGTGGCATACACAAGAGTGGAGAAAGAAATGCATTCTCCGCGTGTTACAAAGACAATGTGTAGATCATTTTACAAAATTCTTCCGAATCTCATTAAAAGGTCAAAAGGGGTTTATTAATACACTATCCGTATGGGAGTAAAGGCCATTAATAAAAAGGACTCATGTAAGGGAGATACATAGATGATAGGACATGAAAATATTACAACTGGTTGAAAAGAATGAAAAATATGAAAAATTATGAAATTTCCCCACAAACGCAATCTTTGGCATTAATGCATGAATATTTGAAATGTTACTATGGTAACCTATTATAAATCGTTCTCTTGGTACTCCAAAGGTTTGATTTTCTGAAATGATTTTCAAGTATTGAAAGAGATGAAAAAAGCATTAGCCTGATGATCGATTTTAGTTTGCAACACTTTTCATCCGGTTCCGAAAGCAACGACCAAAATTTTGTTAAAAGGAGAGTTGTCATATCTTACGTGATACTTTGAGAATCATTTTTAAAATGGTATGAGTTTTTTTGAAAAGGGGTTTGATAAAACTATGTCGAATAATGAAACTCTAACTATTACCCATGAAAATGAGTTCCAATATTAGTTCCACCCTAGATAGAATTATAAGCGTGTGACATTGCATCTATCGACCTAGAAGATTTTAGGCAAAGGTTAAACTCCCTGAAAGAAGTGACAACATGACCCAAATATCCAACAATGGTATTGACATTGCTATTGCTCCAAATATCCAATAGTGGTATTGACATTGCTATTGCTTTCCCTCTTGCAACACCATGCCCAGAGCTTGTATGGGTGTGTGCTTATACTATAATCCTATAACCATGGAATTTCGAGACGGGAAGGGAGATTTAGTTTTATGTTTTCGGGAGAAATAATTTGACAAAATGCTTGGTTTTCCTCCCACAAGGGAAAAGGAGGATATTACCAAAGATTCAACACATGAATACTAGAATTTGTATTCAAAGAAATGGAAAAAGTTCATTAATTCCCATTAGCTAATCAATCCATGAAATTATGCCCTAAAATGACAAAGAAGCTTAATAGAACTGAATATATTGAGGAAGGTAGAGATGTGATTGTATTGCTAAACTGAGTAATGAGTATTGAATCTACTACCTTTTTCCAAGAATGGATGTACCAGTTCATTCAGGTCATACTTACAAACAAAAACCTCTCCCATGGGTTGATATAATAAGTAACTGTATTCATGAACAAATGATGGGAGTTACCTAGATTTTGAGAGGATAAAATCTTGGCATGACATAATTTTTCATGTCTTCTTACTTTATCTATAATATTTATTTTTATAGAAATTTTACAAAGTTACTAATGGATAGTGAACTTGGTAGCTCCAAAGTATATAATGTATTCTTTCAATTTGAAGTTGGAAAAGCTGTGAAATACATTACATAAATATTTCAAACCATTTCTTTAAACCCACAAATTATTTATACCACCTTGATTGGGAGACAAAATTTCCCCTAATGATAAGAGAGTTATTACTCAATATGTGTGTTATTTTATCCAATTTAATACCTTTTCATATATCGGGGTTAGCAACTATGATGGGAAACCCTAATTTCTCCCAGTGTGTAAATGATAAATGGGCATTGTGAAATTGGTCGGGAATATTGTTATCAAGTACACCAATTCATTTCCCGAAGCACCTAGCATTCCCTAGCAAGTTACCCATGATATTTGGAAATTAAACTTTCCCAAACATCCATAAAGTAGAAACATTGGAAGGAGAAATGAATATATGTATGCAGGATAGATTTGAGGAAAGAAAACATTATTTTATAAATCATCTATTACACACTATTGTAATTACTCGGATAGATCATAAAACTCATTATGATAATTTCTAGATGAATTGTGCGAGATGAAAGGAAGTTAGAAAAAGAGAACATTCAAGAATGAAATTGTCTTAGATGATTGATTTTGGGGTTATCCAAGATCTTGAAGAGTTAGAAGATGATGGGAATGTGATTAGTGAAGAATACATCAAGAATGATATTTATTCTCAGCCTTTACCACCAATTAATTGGAATGTTGATGAGAAGAAATATAATCAAGAAAAGAATGAAAATATCATCTGACTTTCTTTTAGGTGGTTTTCTCAAAAGGAGTGGATGTAAGTTACCAAAATACCACAAGTATTAAGATAATATAGAAATAACAAGCTTATTTATGATGTTATTAATCCATATCAAAATAATTATGCCACTAGGGATATCTCATGTAGGTAGAAGCTTAAAGTTCCTTCCAGGAGGTTAGAGTCTATGCTAATAATGGGTGATGTAAGTGCCTTGGGTAGCAGAGGTGGAACTCCCTCCCTCAAACAACAAGAAGAATTGGAGAAATTCCCTTTAAAAGGCATGGTTAAGGGCCCTATTATTCATGCTACCCCATTACAAGTTGTTCCAACATATGTTTTAGGATCTAAAGGAAAGGATAAAATGATGGAATCAACTCCTAAGAAGCCTAAGGAAGAAATTTTTCCTGAAAAACCTCATGAATTTCAAACACAAAGACTAATTTGCAAGAATTAGAGGAGGAACAAGTCCATATTCGGAAGAGGAAGCAAACTAAGGTGTCCAAATGGGTTAATTTATATGAGGAAGAGACCAACTAAAAAATAATAGATCTTAATGTCCCTATCATTTCATCTGCTTTATCACCTAGTCTCCTATAACTATGCTTATTCAACAACCTGTACCTGTAATGACAACCCTTGCTTTTCTAACAGCTCTAGTTGCTTCACCCATCAAGGAATAACATGTTGTGAATTTTCCTGTGCTTGATGTCTTAATTCTTCTACAATAACATACTAATATTTCCTCAGAATAGAATCCAAGTGGTGGAGTGGTAGGAGAGGAGAAGGTTATGAACATGAAGCACAACCTCCCCAAAGAGAATTCCAGTGCAAAAAAAACAATCAAAAACTTCAGAGTCACAATTACAACAACACCTCATGAAACTAAAGTAAATACAAAAGTTCTTAATGCCAACATTCCTACAACTAAATTCATTTCTCAAGAAATTTGTGAGATGGTCCTTACTCCTAATAGGGAATCGGGTGAGGAATCAATGTAGGTAGAAAGGGAAGTTGGTGACCAAAAACCCTTGACAGTTGAAGAAATAGGAGAACAATATGAGCCTATGGATGGAATTGAAGATTAGGGCGGGCTTATAGAACTAGGAACTCAAGAGGAAATAATGTATACATTTCCAAAAGGTATGTCTATGTATTCTTCATATTCTAAAGCCCTTACGGTCATTCATGTAATTCCAGTTTTATAATCACTTGATGAAAATGAGTCTCCCATAAGGGAATGGATAGATAGTTTTCTCCCAAAGAGGAAAAATGTAGAGATATAATAGGATGATGATGATCTACAAATCCTGGCTCTCCTCAATCCAATAAGGCCACCCAAAAAGGCAAAGGTTATTCCTAGGATGACTCTAAATAAGAATGGAGAATTATTCATAGATGTTGTAACTCCAAAGCTAATGTGCCCCAAGGAGAAGCATCCTTGTTTGATTTCTAGTTCTCTAGGATCTCACTAGGTAAGCCTTCTACTAAAGAAATGAAACATGATTTTTCTATGACAATAGAAGGAGTGATCTAGAAGATTGATGATTTTAAAGAAACTAAGAAGGATTTAAAGGATAAGAATGAAAAATTATACATTTTGGTTAGAAAATTAACTAGAACTCACAAAGAATAATATGTTGAAATTATTGAGATCACCAACGATGATATCAGGTGGGTAAGTGACTTGGGAGAAAGAGGAGATGCCACTATCAAATGGGAAAAAAATTGATTACGAGAGGTGAAGAAATAATCGGGGAATCGTGAAACATTATTCCCATAGTTTTACAAAAGTTCAAGCAACCGGGAATTAATAGATAAATGTGAAGCTAAGAAAATAATGTGGAATGATATGATGCCAAACATGAAAGCTATCAAATAATTAAGTGATGACTTGGTTATGAAATAAGGGATTGTATCTCCCGATATTATAGGAAATCAACAAGAATACTATAAGAAGCTGCAAAAGTCGAGTGGAGATTTTCACAAAATATGTTGAAATCCTTGATGGATTAAGATATTAAAAAAATTGATTCTATCAAAGGCCTCCATTCCATGATTGAAAAAGTAATTAGGACAAACAATGGAGAAAATATCATAATCGATATTATGGAGAATTAATTCACAATTTTTATGAATCATGCTTTAGGTAAACCTAGGGAGCCAAGGGTTTTCAATATATCCACCATGCAGAAATGGGCACAAATTAAATCAACAATTGATAAATTGTCAAGGAGGATAAAGAAAGAAATATTTGTCTTTGTGTAGCTTAATGCCACATTTATAAAGCATGAAATCATTTTCCATTATCACTTGGGGTTCGATGAATAAATTTTCAAATAAATGATTGAAACATTTGATGCTTACAAGAACAAGGTAGGGGATAGATCGGTGAGTCAGCCCATTAGAAAGGACCCTGAAAAGTGAAGAAGAAAGAAGACAGTAAAACAAACTTACCTTCGAAAACATCACTGAATCAAAGATTTCTTCAAAATAGAATGCGAGTTTTTGCTAAAAGACAAAGTTTTTAGAAATAGAAAAATATAATTTCATTTTCTCCCATGTGTCGGTTAAAATATACTTCCTTTGAGAAGATTTTGAATTACACGAAGCTGAGTTCGAAGGATCCTTTAGGACATTTTTGGAGGAAATTAAATGAAGTAGAATGTATAAGTATGAGGGTTTGTAATCATAATAGGGGGTTTTATTAATATTTTTCAAACAAAAAAATTGAGATATTTTTATTGTGATATCTTTTTAATTGTCTAAAAATACATTTCAATTTTTACTCTTTTAGATTCAAATGTTAAGATGATTATAAGGTATAGTCATTAGAAAGAATTGAGATCATTTGTTTACATTTTCCCTTATCAAGAATTTGATATATTTAAATGAAATTTGTTTGATCATGAGCTTGGATTATGTATTCTAGATTTTGTTTATTGAGAATTTGGTTGATCAATCACATTTTCTATTGCAATTTTGCATTTCTTTCTTGTCGAATTACACTTTGGGCATGTCCTTAGTGATTAAGCTTTGGTTATTTGTTTAACATTGTGATGTGAGAATTTACTTTGCAATATTGAATGAAATTATAAAATCCTCATTGAAATCATTTTGTTGATGGATTTTCATAAGCTTTTGAGTGAATCTTAAGCTTATGGGATCAGAAGAAAGAAAAATTCATTGAAATATTTTCTCAAGCCTTTGTGTTAAGTATTTTAAGGATTGTGTTGAATATTTTTGCTAATTGAGTTTCAATGAATACAAATATTCCTTTAAAGTTTTAAGCTGTGATTAATCGGTGAATTTATCTTTATTATCTTGGATGTTGTATGTTCTTGAGTGAATATTGTAAGTAGTTTCATTTTAAGGATCCATCATTTTACAAATCCCCCATCCTTCCAAGCATAAATATACTTCTAGTCTCGTCCCATAATACAAATCATTTTTCAGCCATTATGTTGCTTTTATTTATGAGTATTAGTAAAAGGAACATTTGATTTTAGTTTCCTTTATCAGAAAATGCAACAACAATTCAACTTATCTACCAAGAGTAACCCGTGTCTAGAGAAATAAGTGTATACCTCACTTTGTGTGAAAACTTGTGAAAGTAAAGTGTTGTGTCTATGGCCATGATAATCCCACCCGTATCCATTGCTTTAAAAGAAGTCAATAAGTAAAATATTTATCCCTTCTCTTTGTGCTTTAGGTTACCCCTTGGGTTATCTCACCCAGTCGAAGGTAGGACCACAAGTAGTGAGCTTAGCCATTCCTTTTGTACGTGTCACCCAAGCCTTCCAAAACTTAGTCTCAATAAGTTTGTTAGACATTTCCTTGGCTATAAACGCGTAAATTTCTAAGTCTTCCATTCTTAAAGTACCCTGACTTGTTGCTGATATTTCCTGTCCCTAAAAGAGGTGTAAATTTTGGTACCAAGAGTTCCACTTTTGTTGTATAATTAAGGAAGCCAAATGATAGGCTCCCAACCCATACCTATGTGTGATATGTATAGTCCAATCCAGTTAGGGGAAAATTTACGTGTTGGCTCCTTTATAAAGTAGTAACATTATGATGGCAAGGTCACGATGTTGAAGTCACATTAGGATAGGATAATAGATTGCAAAGGATTAGAGGATGAACAAAAAACTATGCACTTGAGATAGAAAAGATACACATCCTAATGAGATGAAGAGACGGTTTCTGAAACTAAAATATGATGCCTCAAGAGGAGTGTAAATATGGCCAAAAAAGTGGAATTAGAGTAAGGAGATGGCACCTTTAGGATAAGCATGTATATATGGCCACAATGGAGGTCTTTAGGTAAATCCATGGTGCTTTTAAGGGAAGCAAAGATATGGCGCGTAGGTGGTCACAAGAGGAGAAGATGATAGGAAGATAAGTTGGATAAGATCAGATGAAGATAAATTTGGATGAGATGAAATGACATCAAACATGGAGATGAACAAATTGAAGCAACGGCCGATCCTAAAAAGAAGTCCCCATAGTGTAAAAAATGACATAGGGATAAGATGCATGGATTAGGGAGAACACATGGAAGGATTAATGAGAAAAAGGGGGGATTCTCCCCCAGCAAAAGGGATATGGATAAGATAGTGGATGTCAGAAGATATGAAATGGATGTTAGGGGGATGGTGTAGTAAGGAAAATAAATAAATGAATAAAGGAGGACCCTCATCAGGAGGAATGATGTGTGGAGGAGGGATAATAGAAGATGATGTGGATAGGTGAAGAGATCGGGGAGGCTGAATGTATGGAGATGTGGTAAAAGGAGTCAGATGGGTCATGGATGAAGTAGTAGATGGAGAAGGAGACTTGTCAAGGAGGTCCTCTCACTCAATAAGATCATGGATGATAGTATGAAGGGCCTTACAATTCTTAGTGTCATGACCCAAAGCACGATGATAAGCATAGATACAGAAGGGATCATACCATGAGGGCTTCAAATGGTTTGGGTCAAAGTCCCTGATAGGTGGGTGCATGATGGTAGAAGTCTAAAGTAGATGTTGGATGACCTATCCATATGATTCGATATATACACCAGGAGAAGTCTTGTGAGATGGTGTATATGTAGAGGACAAAGGTGGATTATTCCAAGGTTTGGGTGGTCTAGAAGGAGACACATTTGTGGATGATTTAGGCTTAGAATGATTGGTAGGTGGAGGAAATGTCGATGAAGGAGCTGGTCCTAAGAGGGAATCAGATGGTTTGGATTCAAATTGGTTGATTGATCATGATGGAGGAGGTGGTCCTAAGATAGAGGGATGTGGTCCCAGAATGGATGATGTATATTTGGTCTTGTTTGGAGGAAAGCCAATATTTCTATGGGGACACACAAGAGATCATTGTGGAAGGGTGCCAAGGTTTTTGGATTTGGATTTTTGAGGAGTGTCCTTGTTAGGGATGACAATGATTCGTGATGAATCTTGTAACATTCCCATTTTAAGACTTTAGAAACAAGGGATTTTTTTATTTTATTTTTTTACATAATGTTCATTGTTCTAAATAAAAATTTATTTAGAACACACATTCAATGCCAATCAATTTCATAACAGATAACCATATGCAGCTGTAATGACTTGGTGATACACTGATCTATTCATTCCATGACTTGGTTACCTACCGATCTATTCATGTTTCACCTTAAGTATTGAATACTTATCATATACTTTGTATACTTGGTTTTCACCTTAAACTGGGTACTGAGTGATCTTGTTTAAAGAACATACCTGAATATTTGTTACCAATATTCATCTGGTATCACGTAGCTTTAAACTAGGTGACATAGGACAACGCAACTAGCAACTTGTGATACTTTGGCCAAAGATTTACAACATACTATGTATGTCACTATTCCTAGATGACATACTCGTCATTTTGGAATACGTCCTTCACCTCACTCCTCTGTTATCATGAATGGTCTTTACTGACTACTGTCAGTCCACTTGTCCAAGGTTTAACCCTAGCCTAGAGTTAGGAACATAGTCTATTATAGGAAGACACTTTCGATGACTTAGGGTAAAAGGGCATACTCGGTTGACCTAAGTCAACCAGATGTGCCAAAGTACCCTGAGTTATAGAAAGTTACTCCCTATCCTAAACATGTTACTAACTTGACCTAGAGAAAACCCAAGTTCAAGTCCTTATTGTGTGTAGATCTAGATGATCAATGCAGAAGGGTGTTACCACATGTCAACTGCAACATTGTATCCTCGAGAAGACCCAAGTCTTCTCAAAGGTACAACCCTACATTTGGCATGTGCCAAAGCATCCTATAAACTGCCTCATCATGATGTACATACCCCAAGGAGGTTACTAATGTTAAATTAATTTAGATTATAAAACAGATTACAACATCTATGCTAAAAATCCAACACTCCTTAAGTCCTTATTCTATACTTGGTTCAATTAAGCATTAAAGAACTTCCTCTAACTCATGATTGCTTTTAATGTTCATTTATTTAGTTTAACAACAATTAATCAAAATAGGACAACAATAGCATAAGGTCCATCATAATCATTCATAGAAGGTGTAGCCACCAAATAGGTTCAACCAAGGTAGACTTTATAAGAAATGAAGTCTACGTTTAATGATCATGTCACCCTTCTTTGGGTTATGTATCATTTAGCGAGGAAGAACCTTCCTCTATTTGATTAAGTGTTAGGGTTTATTAACCCTTCTTATCTTTCACAAACCCTAACGTTCCATCACATATTCATTACACATTTAAATACTATATTAGAATTGTTTAGATAAGATTGATAACTTATGCAACTTAACAAGTTGCATCTTATTAAGGGAGATTAAACTAATTCCCTTTTTATCTAACTTATCAAGTTTATCTGAATTATACATATAATAGATATGAATAATGTCATCAAGATAGAAATTCCATCTTCTTCATAAATATAAGATAGATTACACAACCAATACAAGTAAATCTCCAACATTCAAATTCCTCATTAAAACTTATTCATTTACAAGACTATGTATTTCAAGCATGTTGTATAACAAACAAATTTTGTTTCAAAAGAATACAACTTTTCTTTTTCAATACAATTCAAGAATGAATCAAAACTCTTTACATAAGGTTCAAAATCAAATAACCCAATACAACATGAAAGTTCCTATCTTCTTTAATCACTTACGATGTCCATCTACAAAATTTCTAGCACGGGTCAGTTCAATGAACTGAGCATGATAAGCACTAAGCATTAAAGTAAAGTGCATTCCACTAATTGCTTCATTAAACAACTTTTCTTTCATGAATCAATTGTAAAACATCAAGTAAGAAGTACAATTAAGAAATCTGGATTACTTTTAAGAAAGGAACATTTTATAATCTACAACTTCAAAATTATACCACAAGACTTAATAGATCCTATCAATTTAGTTTTGGATCAATAAACAAGTCTTAACATTAATTTATCTCATAAATTCATAAAGATAGAAGAGCACATTTAACTTTTCCCAATCTATAAAAGGGTTAGTTACAACATAACTGATATTAGTAAGTTTCATCCCTCAATAAAGACAAAGAAGAGAATGAATAATGAGAAGTTCAATCCATAAACTTATCAGTCAATAGAAAAGGATCACATACCCACAAGGACCCAAACCATATTTCATTTCATTTATACTATGAAATGAAATCCAACATCTAATACAACTTAGAAATTCTTAAGTTAGTTTCCAAACCGAATGAATGCGAGTCAAGCTCATATACTTCCAATTTCCATGCAACCTTCCTAGGAAGACCTATCCTCATCACCTAGCTCAAATTCAAATCAATTCAAAGAAGAAAACATAGTACAGTCTCAAACTGTAGTTTGTCCCCTCCCAAGAGAGTATAATTCTCTCTTTAATACATGGTGGTTCAACAAGAGGATATAACAGTGGAGTAAAATTCCTCCAATTAAAAAATATTGGGAAGTCACAACAACTGAAGACTGAATCACCATTACAAACATTAACAACAAACTGCTAATGAGAAGGCAGTTCAAATTTCCAAGCAAGATTCACATTGTCAACATCCATATAAGTGGTACTGAAACTTTTCAGGACTACAAATAGAATAACAAGTTTGAACTTAGCATTCAACCAAAACCCACTACTCAGATGGAAGTAAATATTTAAGTGATTCGATAAGACAAGTCCTGTCCTACCTTCTTCTAACTCGTTTAAACAAGATAACCATAGACCTCTCTAGTTCCTTTAAAAATCATATGATAGGTAGGGTTTGTTCCACTTAAAAGACATAAAGGAAGAAGTAACTCATTCCATGAACCTCTACAATTGATACGACTGATTCCATAATAGAACACAGTTCCAGTCCCAATTATTTCTAAGAACAAGCAGTCAAGATTTCCCACAAGATAAGAATACACTCAGAGCATATATGAATAGAATACACTCTAAAATTCACATGCCCCATTAAGTTTGAAAACACAGTGCAGTCAAGAGGTAGAAGTAAAACAACCATTCCTTCTCAACGTCAAAACAAAGGAGGCCACAAAGAAGTTTATACAGTCTACTTTGACCAAACAACCCACAAGACCCCTTCCATCATATAGTGCTAAAAGAACTAAAGTTTTCAATTCAAAGAATACTCGTAAGTATACAACTCATTAATTTCCCCATACATAATCAAAATGACCAACAAGGAATACTGTGTTGCATTAAATTCGTGCACAGATCACAAGTTCAAACAACTCAAGTTCAAATACGAATTTAAAATGGAATCACATGGCTCTAATAAAAGCTCATAATAACACCAACACCCTATTATGGGTTCAAGCCTTCCATTTACATAAGGAAGAATAAAATCTCAGTTAAGAACTTAAATACAAAGCACAACACAATAACTCAACCACGAATACAAAATTCATAAGAATTATATATAAGATCCAAGGTTCAAAACTTCAATAAGTTCTACACAATCCAAACAACCACTTGGTCTCAATAAAGCTAAAACCAATCATGGCTTCAATACAAGTTTAGAATATTCATGGAGTGCTACTACAACTACCCGAACACAATCATAAATAGAGATACAAGGCCATCCCAACAACACTATCAGTTCAAGTTAAAAATGGCCAAGGAGCTTCTAATTCAAGCTCAACGAGCTTAAGTATAGATCGAAACGTGACAACCCAACAATGAATTAGAACCCAAAAAGTAATAAGCCAACTCTTTTCACCTTATTTTCAAATGTAAGAAAACAAGCTTTGAAAACAAGCTACAAGCTTAAATACAATAACAAAACTACTAGTTCAAGTTACAGAGGTCAAAAGAGCTTTTAGTATAGATTACAGAGTTCCAAAACAATCACATGCAAACCTCTAACAACCAGAACAGAGAAGTTTTCCAAAACTATCAATAACAACAAAGGATTCGTATTCCAAAACCCACAAATTTCCAAGCATACATGCAAGTAAATAACCACATACATCAAGCAAATATAAAATTTCTAGTGAGCAGAATTATTTTAATGAATCATTTAGAAGAAAGAAAGAAATCTTAATGGGTAGAGCCTATCATGCCTGATAGTGCCTCTGCCGATTCAAAGAAGAATTCCAACCGAGTTTCCAAGACCTCTTCTTCTCCAAGCAAGATCAAACAACCACATTATTTTTCCACAATCCCACTTATACATTCCTCGAACCAAAAATAGCTCAGAGAGTTCAAAAATAGCTACAAAGTGGAGATCAAACTATTGGTTCGAAGAACTAGATAGCTCCATGTAGAGTGAAAATTGTGAAGCATGCAAAGCTAAAAAAACCCCAACGAATCTACCAACATGCCTTCTAAGATGACTTGCTCACCAAACCCAAGGCACATTAATGCCATTAAAACCAATTTTCCCACTTATCTTTCCTTGCCACCACCATTCATAGTTGGTGAGACCTAATTACAATTCATAGTGCATTTCCAAACTTAGAGAAGCCTCCACATAGATTCCTCTAACTTTCACTAACCCCTACCACACTTTGGCAAGTACTTTCATACATTAAAACCAAATCAAAACAAATCCCAATAAAAGGCTTTGGAACTGCTTAGTTCCCATTGCCAATGGCCCCTAGGTCCCCTTTCATATCCCATTAGTTTAGGATAGATAGAATTTTCTTAGGTTAGATCTTAGGTTAGTTTAAATAAATAACCTTAGGATATAACCCCCAACAATAGTTTTCCACCCTAGGATAGGATGTAGTTTTAACCAAAAACTATAGGTTTAGAAATAACTTAACATCCCCTAGGTTACTTCCTTACAAGCTAACAACTTAGGTTAGAATGTCATCCCTCGTAAAGGGGTATAGTAATAGTAGTTAGGTAACTTACCTAAGTCCCGTATTTATTAGGGTACACAACAATCTATTTTTCTCAAGAATCCAAAAGTAGGGTTCCTATTTCCCTTGATGCCATAAGCACCCTACAAGGGTTGACCAAGAAGAGCCAAGCTCAACACAAAATAGAATGCAAGCATTATTTCCAAGATAATAAAGAATTTGCCACAAACACAAGTTCAGTCCATTAAGCCTCACAATCAATGAATGTCAATTTTTCATTTAGTTCTAATAAGAAGATTTAAAACATACCTTGGATCAATGGAATTGATCCAAGGATGAGTCCAATGGTGAAAGGTAAGTTGTAACTCTTAAAACCAGATTGTAGCTTATCCAAAGAGAGTGAAATAGATTATTGCAAGCAACAACATACCAACCCTTCAATCAAAGAGCATAATTGATTTATCCATTTCAAGCATGATCTTCAGCAGTCAAAAGAACACACCTTTATCAAGAAAATCACATGTCAACACTTGAAATGCAAAGGAGGAATATAACCATTGTCAAGGGTGTTACATGCTTCCCTCCTAAAAAGAATCATCATCCGATGATTACCTCATTTTAATCATTGCATTTAGGATAATCAATTTTTATTCACTTTCTTAACATATGTTTGCAACAGTATCAAAATTTTAAATTCTAGAAATCAACATTAATTAGTTGTTTATTCAAACAAATAAATATCTGCCCAAACTGGCATACTTATTGTATTATAAAGATAAAATCACAATTTTTTTATCAGTCAACAAAATCAATTTTGTTCAAAAAGATATGGAAAAGCAGTTTTCATATCATCCAAGTTCTCCCAGGTTGCACTTTCTTCATTAAACTGGTCCCATTGTTGCATTGACTTATGCAATTTCTTAAATGCAACTAGTGAGTTTCTAGTACTCGTATGGGTTTAACTACATTTTTTGGATCTTGGACCTACAAGGAATTCCAATTTAACACGTGATAAATCTGAAATGTATTTCTTAAGCAAAGAAATATGGAAAACATCATGCATTCACGATAAAGCGGGAGGTAATGCTAAGTGGTAAGCTACAGGATTGATTACTTCAACTATCTCAAAAGGTCCCACATAACGAGGTGATAACTTGGTAGCCTTGCTAAAAGTTATAGAGCTCTTTTTCGGTTTGACCCAAAGAAAGACTTTCTCACCAAGTTCAAACCTCCTATCTACCCACTTTAAATCAGCATAAATATTTTTTCTATATTTTTCTTCTTTCAAGCATTCACGAATCAATTTAACTTGTTCCATTTTAGTAAGGATTTCAGGTCCAATTACCTCTCTATCCTCCATGTTGTCCCAACTAATAGGGGTTCTGCATTTTCTTCTATATAATGCTTCAAAAGGTGCCATCTTAAGAGAGGCATGATATGTATTATTATATGCAAACTCAACTAGTGGAAGGTACTCTTCCCACTTGTACTACTGATCCATACAATACATTCATAACATATCCTCTAAAACTTGATTAACTCTTTCAGTTTGTCCATCCGTTTCCAAATATTACGTTAAATGACATTAGCTTAGTTCCTAAAGCTGCATTAAGCATTTGCCAAAATCTTGATGTCATTCTAGGATCTCTATCCGAAATGATTAATTTAGGTACTCCATGTAATCTGAAAATTTCATGTACAAATCTTTTAGCTAACACAGGAGAATCATCCTTCAGATTTCTAGTGATAAAATGTGCTACCTTTGTTAGTTTATCCATAACTACTAAAATAACGTCATGTTTATTTCTTGACATAGGCAACCCTTGTACAAAGTCCATGCTTATCACTTGCCATTTGTATTGTGGTATGCTATGAGGATACAACAAACTAGCTAGGTGCATATGTTCCGCTTTAACACGTTGACATTCAAGGCAATGTGTCACAAAGTCTATTACATCCTTTTTCATTCCCTTCCAGAAATATTGTTGTTTTATATCAACAAGCATTTTTGTAATACCAGGGTGTCTAGAAAAAGGTGAATTGTGAAATTTTGCTAACAATTTCTTTCTCAAATCATTTAGCGAAGGTACATATACTTTGTTTTCAAATCGTAAGATTCCTTCATTATCGAAGTGAAAACCTTTATATCTCAAATCACTAGAATCTATAGCAAGTGTTGTCTTTACTTGCTAAAAATAAGAATTAGATTCCATAACACTTTTTACTTCATCCTTAAATTGAGTTCTCAATGTTATAAGAGCATAAATGTGCTTCCTATGACTTAGAGCGTTAGCCACTCTATTTTCTTTACCCTTGATATAATTGATGTCAAAATCATATTGAGACAAAAACTCTAACCACCTTCATTGTCTTGCATTAAGATTTGGCTGAGTGAAGATATAGTTCAGCCCAATCTAATCGGTTTTCAATTCAAAAGGTTTACCAAGCAGGTAATGCCTCCAAACTTGCAATGCATGAACAATGGCAGCAAGCTCTAAATCATGTGGAGCATAATTCAACTCATGTAACTTAATTTTTCTACTTTCGTAAGCTATGACATGACCATTTTGCAACAAACTACCTCCTAGACCTTCACCACATGCATCAATTACCACCATAAAAGCTCCATTAGGATCTAATCTTTGCAAGAATAGGTGTTGAAGTTAACTATTCCTTCAAATTTTTGAATACAATTTCACATTTCTCATTCCAAACAAACTTTTTATCCTTCTTCTGTAAAGAAGTTATTGGTGTAGCCACCTTAGAGAAGTCTTTTACAAATTTCCTATAGTAGCCCCAGAAGTCCCATGAAGCTTTTAACTTCATGTACATTCTTTGGTGTAGGCCACTCAGTTATAGCTACAATTTTTGAAGGATCTACAACAATTCCATTCTTACTTATTACGTGTCCTAAATAGTGTACTTATGTGTCATAGAAAGAACATTTAGATAACTTACCAAATAACCATCTCTTTCTTAATATTTCCAAAACTATCTTCAAATGCTCATGGTGTTCCTCAATACTTTTGGAATATATGAGAATGTCATCCAAGAATACAAGAAAAAAATTGTCTAAGTATTCTTGAAAGATATTAATCATTAAATTCATAAATGTTGCAGGTGCATTTGTTAATACAAAAGTTAAAACCATGAACTCATAATGTCCATACCTTGTCCTGAAAGCTATTTTATGGATATCTTCATCCTTAATCCACAATTGATGATATCCATATCGAATATCTATCTTAGAATATACTGATGCTCCACGCATATGATCAAATAAATCATCAATCCTAAGGAGTGGGTATCTATTTTTATTGTTGTCTTGTTTAACATTTTGTAATCAATGCACAATCTAAGTGTTCCATCTTTCTTTTTCACAAAAATTACAGGTGCTCCCCAAGGTGAAACACTTGGTCTGATCAAACCTTTAGAAAAAAGTTCTTGCAACTGAGCCTTAAGCTCTACTAATTTTGTAGTAGTCATTCGATATGGTGCTTTAGAAATAGGTTCAGTTCTAGGTTTGATCTCAATCGTGAAATCAAACTCCCTTTTAGGTGGAAGACCTGAAAATTCTTCAGGAAATATGTCACTAAAGTCTTGTAACAATGGATATTGTTCCATAACATCATTTTCTCTTCAGTTATTTCAGCAATTTTTACTACATATAAGGTACAACCCTTATTTTTGGCCTTCTTAAGTTGCATAGCTGACAGTTTTCTAACAGAAATTTCATGTTTCACACCCTAAATATCTGTTGTTTTCGTAGGTCATTGACGTACCCAAAATTGTAAGATGCATCTGACCGCTGCAAGCAGATTGTAACAAGTGCCCCGATGATGATACTGGTCTCATCGCGAGGTGTTCGGGATCGAAAAATCCCTCGGAGTATGCATTAACATCCCGCATGCCCCGCTTAGCCCCGCGCCCTTTGTTTTCCCCTTTTTCCCTCTTTCCTTGGCCTCTTGACCTTCAGTGACGAAACCGCCGCCCGATCGGGCGGCGGTCCCTGTAACCGCCGCCACGATCGAGAGCGGCGGTCATGCACGTTTTCTTAACGCTCTTTTGACGCGACTCGCGTGAAATATCATGATTCACCAGCTTTTCCTTGCCGACTTGAGCATGCATTTATGTTTTTGGTCCCCTGGAACAGTGTTTTTCCTTTGTTTATTGTTTAGGAGTTCAATTTGATTTTGGTTTTTGAGTGTTTGAATTCCTATAAATGCATGGTTTGTGCACATGCAAATGGTGAAGAATTTGGTCTGGAGTCTTTAGTCACCATTTTTCCTTGTTAGAGTCTTCTGATTTTTAGTGTTTTGGTTAGCTTGCTTAGGATTGATAGCATAGTTTGTTTCATACTTGGTTAGTATTGTTCAGCTGTTGGTAAGCCACAGACCCATCTTGTGCAGGCAGTGTTGTTGTTTCATCCAATCCAGTTAGAAGCTTGCCTCTGAATTCCTCTTTGCTGTAGATTTGTTTTTACTGTGTCTTGGAGTTCTTAGTTCAATTCATTATATACCTGGTTAGCTTTATTCAGCTGTTGGTAAGCCACATATCCAACTTGTGCAAGCAGTGTCTTTATTTTGGAACAGAATAGCTTGGGAAGCCATTAAAGTTGCAGGTTTTGCTCTTCGTATAGGATAGTTGCAGGTTCTGGTCACTTCACGTTGCATGACTCGCAGTAAAATCCCGCTAGGAATCACATAAGCCAAGCTCTGTACTCTTGCGCTATCCCTCTCCTACTCACATTCTCGAGTGCCGCATTTCGAGCTGTCCTTGTCCCAAAATCTACTCCTATCGGTGCTAGCATTACACGCTTTTACGGATCCAGTGAACACGAAAGAACAAGAAGATCATACCGAGGGGACGAGATCATACACACACCATCGATTCGCCACTATTCTGCGGAATCCAGGTTTTAAATTTCAAAGTTCTAGTCAGATTCATATCAAATAGAGTAGTTAATCACTTTATTTCATTTCATTCTATTCTCAACATTGCCAGGGAAGCTGTGGGGATTGATAGTTTCTGAGAAACTATGATTCACTCCTCACTTCTGAGGTAGGATCGAGAATCTTGCCGGTAGATTAGACAAACTGTTTTATTTAGAGTAATTCTACAAAATCACACAGGAAAATAACTACACTCGGTTATCTTGTCTGTTTCAAATTATTGTTTAGTTATTATTTCTAGATACGCTTAAAATAGTTTGCTTTCCTTAAAATTATTAGAATATTTCTTAGAAGAATAAAAGTTATATGCAGTTAGATTTATTTCATGTAGTTAGAATTTGTTTCATTACAGTTAGATTGCATTTTGTTTCGTATGACAATCACGGGACCTCAAGAGCCCAGAGAATATATATTTGAGCCAATCATGCCTCGGCCCAACCTCATAGCGCAATAAGCGTATTGACCTAACCTTAGGATACAAGTATTAGAACAACCCGCATTTACAACCGATCGGTTCTCGATTAAGAGGATTAAACATAGAAGACGACCAAGCACATGCGTTTTGGTCAAGTCAGCCAAACTATAGATTACCCTAGAAAACATCCACATGATGTAGAAGGGCTTGAAAGAGAACAAACATTCGGGTGTGATCCTTTAGTTCCATGACCAGGACACTTGAGGAGACACCCTCGTAGATATAGATACCGGCTTAAGAATCAAGTCGCAAGAACACTGTGAGGTATTTCGAGAAGATTGCACAACCTTTGGTTCTAAACGTAGAAAGCCGAGAAAGCTTACGATTCTTTGGATACTTAGGGGTTAGAACTTGATCTCGCGTATGACCATAACAGGACCGCAAAACCAAGAATCTATGGTTGTGATCCACAGATCCCACAGCCTAACGAGTCCACAGGTCAATCCAATATAGACGCTAACCTACGTACCTTGGTATTCAGGTCCACTCCACTTCCACCTATCATCGTCGAACAACTGTCCTTACTAGATATAGCGGCTAACGAAGCTAGGGAATTCTGGACTAGGCCAGAAAATCATCCGTAGAGCCAATTATATTCATCATCCACCATATGACCTTATCAGGAGATATACACGAAACAATCCCAGGTCATTTTCCACGTATTCCGCAACCCATAGATCGAATCACGCCAGAGCTCGATATTGATTGGAACCTTCGAGTAGTCATCCTCGTTGATCGATCTATCACGCCAGTCCAAGTTAGAAGGGCCTTCTTTGCCTTAGATTCAAAAATTCCACTAGTGCATGTCAAAGACATTAGACTGCCTAACTAGTTTGTCTCGCATATTCTACCCCCACCATTTGCATTCTCGGCACGACCTCGGGAGGTCGGGTGCAGCGGAAGAGTTACTTGTTGATTCTCACGCCGCCTATCACTTTTCCGACGTACGGTCATCTACACAACTAATGTGTTTTTCAAAACAATCCACTTTAGCCTTATGTTCAGATAACCAATTAACACCTATGATTACATCATAAGACCCCAAAGGTGCAACATAAAGATCAACTTCAGTGGAAAATTTAGGTAAATCAAGGACTCCTCGGATAAGACACATACTAACTCGTATGAACAACATTGTTTCCATACTATACAGTCCATGTTTTATCCATGTTTCTAGCTTTTATTTTTAATTTTGCTGCTAATTTATTAGAAATAAAACATTCAGTAGCTCCGGTATCAAAAATAATAGTTATAGGTAAACCAAATAACTTACCCAGGAACTTCTATAGGCGTGGCCTATTAGATGCAACTTAACAATGGCAATCTATGGGTATGAATGACACTATATCATGTGAGGAAAATATGCCTCCAATTGCATTGGGGGTAAACAAGGAGGGGATCCAAGAAAAACAAGGCATATGTGACTAAAAACTCTTAGTATGCAACCAACAATAGTTGGTTATACCAAGGATCATGAGATAAAGATAGATGGGATGGAATCATATACCTAATGTTGACATGACAAAGGGTTTTTAGATGTAACTTGTATGTGGGAAGAAGGCTCTCCAAAAGTGGTGTTCCCTAAAACTATGCCCTAGCTCTGGGAAGGGGAAAGAGAAAGATGATCAATGTGGGAAGATTTCTTAGGATGCTAATAAAATGGAAGGTTGATCAATGTGGGAAGCCTTCAAATGCCATAAGGAGTAGCCATCCTTCAAGGGTATGGTCTACTTTATACAAAATATGTGGATGGAAAGAATAATACATGATAACCATCCTTTGAGGGATCGGTTTATTTATTTTGATTTTATTTTAACCTTGATTTGAGATTCACGTGATTTTTATTTCCTTTTTTTTCCATGAAGAAGTGTCCTTCAAGGAATGTTTTGTTTTTTATAACTTTGATTTTGATTTTACATGGGGGAGAATTGGGACTAGTTAAGTAGACCACCTAAGAGGGGATAATGAATGTACAAGAGACACCCTTGTACCCTTAAAATGGTTCCAATATGTGAATAAGAAGGTGATGAATGTAATTATTGTGGAGTTCTCACCAAAGGGGAGAACCTATCCATAAGGTATATGTTATGGAAAGAAGCTGTGGCGCCCATATTTAAGGTCACACCTAGGAAGTGACGGAAGACCACATAATTTCAAATCATCATCCGAGAGATGGAAAGGGCTAATATGGAGGAATGATATAAAGATATGACTATGAGAACTAGTAGAAATTATAACAATAGAATGGTTTTGAGTGCGATGCATGAAGCGATTCCAATTTTGGTTTACCACCAAGGGAGGGGAGACATTAAAGTTACGACAGGATGAGATGATAGCTTGCAAAGGATTAGATGTGATAAACAAGTGAGAAATAAAAACTATGTACTTAAGGAAGTGAAAATATGCATCCCTAATGAGACAAAGATATGGTCCCCCAAGAGAGAGACAAATATGACCACAACGGTGGATTTTGATGAAAATAAACGAATCCCTTAGAGAGGCAAAAATATGTCCACAAAGTTGGAATTGAATGGAAAATATAGAGATAAATGGTTTGTCAAATGAGGAAAAACATGGCCACAATGATGGAATTAGGATAAAATAGATGGTTCCCAAATGAGACACAAATATGGCCACAATGACAGACTTCAATGAAGATGGTGCCCCAAGAGAGGCACAAATATGGCCACAAAGGTGGACTTTGATGAGATGAAGTGGTCCCTCAACTAAAGGACAAATAGTGCCACAATATTGGACTTTGATGAAAGGGATGGACATATGGTGCCCTAAGAGAGGCATGAGTATGACCACAAAAGTGGAATTTGATGAAGATGGTGCCCTAAGAGAGGCACAAATATGGGCACAAAGGTGGATTTTGATTAAAATGGAGATAAATGGTCCCTCAAAGGAGGAACAAACATGGTCACAATGGTGGACTTTGATGAAGATGGTTCCCTAAGAGAATCATGAGTATGGCCACAAAGGTAGAATTTAACTAAGGAGATGGAAATAAAATATGGTGCCTCAAAGAAGGCATAAGTATGAACAAAGGTGGATTTTGAATAAAGAGATGGAAATATGGTTCCCTAAAGGAGGCACAAGTATGGCCATAAAGGTAGAACTTGATGAAAACATAAATGTATGGTCCCTCAAAGGAGGAATGAATATGGCCACTACTGACAGGACTTTGAATGAGATGAATATTTCGAAAAAATCAATCTGGATTTAAGATTAGATGAGATGGATTGGATGGGATCAAATAAAGTGATACCGAAAGGGAAGTCCCCTAACATCAAGGGAGTTGTATGGATAGATAAGAAGATGCATTGATGTGGATATGATGCGTGGATGAGAGGATCAACAAAGAAGGGAAAGTGCTCCCCCAACAGAAGAGACTATGTTTCATTTGGGTGATTTAGATGTGGATGAGAGTGTGTAAGGCATAGGAGATTGGATGGGATTGTTGATTTTAATTTTAGATTTGGATTAGATAGATGTTTGGGGATCATAGAAATGCTCAACAAGGCAAACAATATCAATGAATAAGAAAATACCATCCTTAGGAGGAGTGTCACGTGTAGAAGAGATGCTAAGGGATGGTATAGATGAAGTAATCTTAGAAACCCAATGTTGATCGAGAGAACACTTGACATAACACACACAAGAATTCCTGCATGGGAAAACAAGCTAGGTTTAAGGGCATGAATGGATAGGAAGAACCGATGTGTAAAGGGAAAGTTCAACATTCGGGACTTAGTATATTTTGAGCATGAAGACATATTTTTAGAAGATGGCATGCACAACACACCAAAAATGCATATGCATGTGCACCACACATTGTATATCTTTGGAGGATCAGATCGAAGCATTTTGCATGGAGATGAGATAATAATAGGATTGTCACTTTAGTTAATTGTAAGAGGTCTATAGATAACACACTTGCATGTGTGGTTATGCCTGTAAATGACACGTGGCTATTAATAGCATGCGGCCTATTTTTGGAATAGATAAGTGGTGAAGGGAAAGTCCCCACCCTATATAAATGATGTGAAGCACTTAGTAAGATATATAGATATACAGAGATAGAGAAGAGAGATATATAGGTATATGTAGAGCGTTAGAGGTAAGAATAGAGAGATATGTGCATATGACTGGACTACTATATCAGATCCATGTGCGCATTGGTATAGAATGCCATTATTGTAAGGAGCTTCTATGGTTATTAATAGATACAAGTTATTGGCTGAATCTAAGTGTCATTCCTATGTCTAATTAAGTAGTGCATGTTCTTGATTCAATCATGAATATCATTTAAGTTTTTCTTTCTTAGATCTGAATATGGCATGCCTTGTAGAATGAGGGATTAGTTATGGATCTATATGTTTCTACCTTCATCACACTAATGTCCTGCTATAGAAACCCTAAGGAGGGACTTGGTACCTTTTGCGCTTGGTGAGCACTTAGTCTAAGGTGAGTGATGTGCTAACGTGTCTAGGGTATTATTTGGTAAATTATAGGCTACATCATTGGTTTTGTTTCCGGGACCTCTTTTTCAATTGTTTTCAAGATGGTTTGTAATGAAGACGTACTCCATTAACTCTAGCAAGTATTGAGGAGTGGATACGACCTAGAGAAGAATATTCACAATGGTTCAAACATTGGATCGAGTTTAACACACTTGATTGGTAGAATAGAATCTGTATGAAAACTTATATGAGATATTTTTTTCCATCTTTCCAGTAGAATTATACAAGTGGCTGATTGCGTATGCATCTAAGTGGAATTGGAGATATTGCACACTTGTCGGACATAGGAAGAATTTCAGGCCCTTTATGATGCTGATTTGATCTGGACTCACACTGTGGATACATGGTTTCATGGTGTTCTAAATAGTTATATTCGGAATATTCAATTTTGACATATTATTTCCCAGAGGTAGCTGAATTCTAGTTTTTGGTATCCTAGAGGAGCATATTTGCAAGGTATTCCACTAGCGATCAAGATCTTGATGGTAACTTTGAACCTGGAGAGTAAACCGATGGCTAACTAAACCTCACCTCACAAGGAGGGAACAAGTTTAGTGAAAGATGAAATACCTAGCGATAGAAAGGAAGAGAGAGGAAAGGCAACTTAAGTATAATGAGGCACGTGAGAGGGAGATAGAGAAGTAATGTATTGTTGTAAAAAGTATGGCATTGAGGAGAGAGATGGCTCGTGAAGGATTTGAAGCTCATGTAGAAGACATGGAGCCAGAGCATCAAGAACTCCCCCATCTTGGAAAGCATGACAGAGATCCCCCTTCCTTCACATAGAAGTGCACCAATAAAGACTACCTAGGTCATGGGCATGCATCTTAATCCACTTGGTGACCTAGCCCTTATGCTTGGTTTTCCCGTATCTAGTACAACAAGTAACCAACAAGATAACTTGGGAAGTAGGAGAGCAAGAGTAAGTCAGGGAGCAAGTACATCAATGGCAGGACAAATGAATTCAATGTTATTTGGAGGAACATTTTTAGGTGCATCATCCACATAGAACGTGAGCACGTAGAATGTTGGATTCACCTCTAGAAGTGGAACTACCTCATAGACTATAGGGTTCAGTATAGTACTATTATTGGAGCAATGGGGAGTAAATCTACGGTCATAATCTAGCTATAGGTGGAGGATCGGGAGGTATAGGCACTTCTAGTTCCAAAGTGGATATGGTGGTTCTAGAAGTAGATGAAACACAGGAGGTTCGGATCGGGTGGTTAAGGCCCGGCAAACCACAGAATATCTATATGGAGATGTCTCTTCATCTCCCGAATATAGAGGTATAGAGGATGTTTTTGAACATGTGCATATGTGTGAAATATTATGGCGCGTGAAAGGGATCATGGATTATGAGCATAAGGAAAGTCAATTTGCTACTACATTACAAGGATGTGCACACAACTGGTATAGGAAGTTTGACCCTGATCAAACTTGCATGGACTATGCAAAGACCTTGAAGAATGCTTTCATGAAAGAGTTCCATATCCCTGAATTTGAGCAAAAGAGTATAAGTGTGCTCAAGGATATTAAGAAAGGCACTACTAAGAGTGTATGTGAGTATGATTCCTATTTTATGACACTTCTATCTAAGTTTTCTTATGATATTAATGCCCCAAAGCATGGATAATGGTTTGTTAGAGGATTGATTACACCGTTCGAAGAAGAGGACTGCCACATAAGACATACACTGATCCACATGAAGCATTGGAAGTAACTTTGTGTGCTGAGGCAATTAGGAGCATTGACACTGGTGTTAGTCCATTCTTAGAGGCACAAATTACAGCTATGGAAAAACAACTAGAAAAATTATCGGCATATTCATCTCATGAAACATGCTCAAGGATTTTGTGTAAAGATTGTGAAGTGAAAGGTCACACCAAGGATAGTTGTCCTCATAGAATAGTACACTCATTACTGTTGGACTATGAGATCTTTCATTTGAATCATGATGCTAGTCACTATCCTTTGTTACAGCATGTGATAAGGAATAATGTATCTTGTTACTATAAAATTTTCTAGTCCATGACCCATGATATTGAAGATTGTTGGTTGATTGGTCAGATCCAGGATGCTATAGACATTGGGGTATGACATACAAGTGTAATGGATAACTCTAAGAACAAGAATGAGCACTAGGATTAGGATCATAATCAAACGTGCTATGATAGGAATGAGGGGTGTTTTGAAGGAGGTTGTGGAAGAGGACGTGGATATCATGGTGGATATGGAGGATGAGGCCGTAGTGGAGGAAGAGGTGAGTTCCCTCATGGAACATGTTATATGTGTGGATCTCCTTACCACTATAGGTGTGAATGTCCTTAGAATATTACATGTTCTTTCTATAGAAAGAACCATAGCTATGAAGAGTGCCCAAAATTATATGAGCATCTGAGTAAGCATCATAGGCAAGAAAACAAAGGTGCTAGGATGGTTAGAATTGAGTTCCCAGTAGAAGATTAGTAGATTCCCAAGATAGCAAAAGGACTTGAGGCATCAATAGTGAAGATTACTACATGAGATGAAGTGGTGCGTGCAAGAGAGGCATTGCACCAGAAGCCTACGATCACTAAGGAGGAGGTTTTACATGAAAGGTACTTAGATCCTGCTCATCAAAAGGAAGTTTACCAGGATACCATGGAAGTGCTAAGGAATCTTCAGGGTGAGATATAGTACTTAAAAGAGCATAAGAAAGCATCAGAGACAATCCAAACTAATATTGATGAGCTAAGAGAAGTGTGCAAAATGTTGCGCCAAGAAAATGTCATTCCACTATCAGGAAGTTAGTTAAAAGGGAACACTCTATACGCAAGTATTGAGACTGGACGACAAATCTAGCATGCAAATCTTCCCATTGATAGAATTGACTATGATAAAGAGATAACTACGAATGTCGTTGTAGATGGATGGTTGTTGAGAAATATTTTGATTAACACAGTGTGGAAGTGAATGTACTTACATTAGATGCATGGGTACAAATGGGGAGACCTCTATTGCAGCTATCATCTAATGTGTTGTTTATGGAAAACCAAACTAAGGCCACTCCCATAGGATTTTTAAGGATGCATCTATAAACATACAAGGGGCCAAATTCATTGGGGATTTTGAGGTATTAATTTTGCGAGAGCGAGATAGTTTTCTAGCCCTGGCTTGGATGCCCTTGGTGTTATGCGAATAATGCTGACTTGAGATTCAATAAGGGGTATATCAAATTTGAGAACAAGGAGGAAAGGGTTGTGATACCTTTGAAAAATGGGAAGTCCACACCATATGTTGAGCCTCTAAGTGAGAAGGACATAAAAAAATCTATGTACGCGATATTCAGGACCTAGAGGTCAATGATCCATCAAAGGAAGGCATCCTACAATGGGAGGATTCTCACTCTATTAGTGATACTATGAGTATTGCTTGTGATAATTGGGCTCATGGTAGATATTAAATAGTAGGATGTGAGGTAAAAAGTGTGGTTGCTCACAAGAATGGACTTCATTATTTTTGATGAATAGGTAGCGCAATACCTTGGTATATAGGAGTAGAAGATCTTCTTGTATTCTTACAAGCCATGGAGGCATAGTGGATAGAAAATGTCAAGAGAAGAGACATGTTGGCATATGTCTTACATGGGACAATAACATGCTAGTGGGTAGTTCATAAATATAATCTTATGGAATGG